>SNQJ01S0268531.1:0-11809 GCA_010110895.2 Picea sitchensis
ATAGACAACACTGAAAACATGAAATATTATTTGATGCGATGCACAAAACAAAAGATGAGGCTATTAGAAGATTTTGATGATAATGGTTTTATATATGAAAGATGACCCATTGTATTGAAATGATATTTTTTTCAAGAAACCCATCAAATTGATACTCATGTTCACTTTCAATACTACCAATCAGATGTCACAAGTTGTCAATATAGTCATTTGGTATGTGCAACATGCATAAAGTTAATAGAAGTTCAATAAATAAATAAATAAAAAGTTAGAAAATGGGAAATGTCCAAAGTCGATCATGAACGAATAATTGAAGATGGAATACCATTACGATGTTTTTAAACAACTGGCACATGTACATTCCAGAATTTTTTATTTTGCATTGAAAGTACATGTATTTATGAATATCTAGGATTCTAGAATCATTTCCAGTTTAGTTTACTTTCATGGTCCATTCAATTAAGAAAAGTTGTATTTCCCATGAATTATAAATTTTATCAAACCTTATTTACAATTTCATGGAAGAACCTATAGATTGTATCTAGGGAACCTAAATTGATCTATACTTTGGATGATTATACTTTAATCCTACAAATTATCCAAATCATATACACAAATCCTTTAATGCATGTAACTAATTTACTACATATAGAATAAATGCGTTCATTATTTGCAATTTGATTGTTCAATGTTTTTTCATATGAAAAGGATAACTTCATATCAAAACTAGGACCTATTTCCATGTGATTATAAGGGACTATTGATGGCTTAGAAAAAATTCAAATTCTAATAAATTTTAATATCAATATAATTCATTTATTTTTTTTATTTTTTTATTGGGGGAATAGGCAACTCGCGGTTCTCATACTCGCGTGACATGGGGCCGATACCTGTCTGCTACCACTATAACCCCAGGTACTTCCACACAGCTCACAAGAATGGAGAACAGGTAAATAGGGATGAGAATCGACCTTGAGACCTCATTTTACATATTTCATTCCATTTACACGACACTTGCCAATCGGTCTACACCCCTGTGGGCATATCAATATAAATTTTAATGAATATCGCTTACTTATATTAAATTTGATGATTTGTTTTGACTATTTTCATTGTTGGACTTGTATTAAATTTGATGACTTGTTTTGACTATTTTCAACCATATTTCCAAATAGGATATGTATAAAAAAGGTATGTATAAAAAACTTGAGATCATTCTTAAAAAACATAGATAAAATATGGTTCAACCATATTTTATCTGTGTTTTTCAACCATTACACCAATCAAAATTAATTTATGAGCATTACACCAATTAAAATTGAGTTGTATACCTTTTGTATTGTGAGCATTTTATTTTAAACTAAAAAATTATTAAACACCATTTCCATTGAACACCTACTTTTTTCAATAGTATTTTTTTCCATTTTATTTTAATAATATTGCATTAATTTTAAAACAAATTAAACAAATTTTCTATTTTCTATTGTAAAAATATATTGTTTCAAATTTTAACTCATTCCGATTTTTATTTTATTTTATGATCATTATATAAATTAAAGTTGAATTGAACATCTCTTTTATTTTGAATATTTTTTTTAATCATTGTTCTCAAAATTAAAGAAGAGTTAAAGACATCTCTTTCATTTTGAGATTTTATTTTATTAAGGGTATATGAACTTGAGGTGAATATATATTCTAGCTTTGAGCATTTTTTTAATGACGATGATAAAATTAAAGAATATTTGATCATCTCTTCCATTTTAAGGTTTTATTTTATTGTCATATCAATTTGAGCATTTTATTTTATCATTATCACACAAACCAAAAAAGAGTTGAACATCTCTTCGATCTCAAGATTTTATTGTATAAAGATTACCTATAATTAAGTTGGATATCTCTTCTATCTTGAGAATTTTATTTTTATTGCTACTGCACCAAACGAAAGAAGAGTTGAACATCTCTTCTATCCTAGATTTGAGAGCATTGACTTCTTTAAGTAGTAATTTTTTTTTTCATTTTTTAAATTAATATTCTAACAACTAAAAACAATTAAACATCTCTTCCACTTGTTGTAATAACATTTTAATAATAATATCATATATATACCAATATCTCTATTCTAATGATTAGGTTGATTTTCATTTAAAATTTGAAATTATTTAGAATCTTCATTTTAATAATTAAGTTGATTTTCATTTAAACTTATTTAGAGGTGTTAATCATTAGAATTAAATTGCATAAATTGTAATTAATATATGTTTTCTAACAAAGTTAAAGAAATTAATACAACCTTGCCTAAAGTCAAGTGAATCACTGACCCTTACAAAAATGTGGGTTTATGTGAATAGTACTAAACCATAGCCTGCAAATCGTTTTACTAATGTAATTCTCTTTTATACATGTTATATGAGTTGTACAAGGGGTATGTGTTGTTCCTTGGCATGTCTAAAACACAATGCTTGAATGCATACCTCCTCCTTTGAATCCCACATTGGTTACCTTCTTCCAAAATCAAACAAAAGTTTTCTGAAAGGAAATTGGTAGATCATGAAAATTCTTCCTTTTAGTGCAAGTCATACCAGAATAGTCTTTGCATGGTTTAAAGTGTTTTCTACTACCATATATTCTCAAATAGGTTTTGCATGGTTTAAAGTGTTTTCTATTGTCATATATTCTTAAATAGATATGCAATGATACAATCTTGTAGGTTTGGCAATTCACTTTTTTCTTGTCCATCTATTGGGTTTGCATATTCTTAAATATATAAACAACAACACATTCTTGTATTATTGGCTTTGCATATTCTTAAATAGATAAATAACAACACATTCTTGTATTAGTTCACACTCTAATTTTTTCTTTTCATTTATTTAATAGATCTCATATGCCTATCTTTCCTTTAGTTTTTTTTATTAGTTAAGTGCATTTATGTAACCAATGCAAAGAAATATGTTGAATTTTATCATGTGTTTTTTAACAGTCCATAGTGAACATAAAATGAAGCATTTAAATTAATACATAGGAGAAAAGTATTTAAGAATTTGACGCTTAATTTAATGCATTGTAAAAAGGAGAATAAACAAAACATTAGTTCATAACTAACAACAACTTTGCAACTCTTTTTCCATCAACTTTGAGAAATCAAATATGAGACAATAAATTGATATTTTAAATTCCAAAATTATGATATATATATATATATATATATAATCAAAGTCTGAATAGTTACACTGTAAAATAAATAGGTTTCACATTCATTTTAGGATGATAACAAAAAATAAGACATTTAAATACAAAATTATGGACTCTAAGCCACCGCTTTAAGATAGATCACTTCATTTCTGCAATTCAAACCTGCAAAAAAATCAGAATTCAAAAATTAAAAATTTACAATTCAAACATGCAAAATAAAACAGAATTCAAAAATTGTGATTAAAACAAAATTGACATACATACCAAAAGAGTTAAGTATCATCCTCTAAAAAAGAGTTAAGACACATACCAAAACATTTTCCAAAAATTTTATAGAGAAAAATTGTGTTCTTGGTAAAAAACAATTGTGAGTTAGAGTTAGATAATAATCTGAAAATAAATATAGAACTGTGTATGAAGAAAGTTCACAAATCTTCATATTAAGTCATTCTTCCAATGAAATACGTATCTCATTATGGATAAAGTCCCAAATCCTTAAGGTGAAATTCTCCTTTTGGTTAAAGTCTCAAATCCTTCAAGTGAAATTCTCATCCCAGGTAATGTTATTTGATCATATTTACATAGCAATAAAATACTAATCTCATCAACAATAAAATACTTCTCTTCTCTTCTGCAGTGGTCATATAATCAAATTCCATGATGCCCTTTCAAATTAAAGGACTCATAAATATCCATATTAATCCATTCTTCTAAAAAACCACTTATATTTAAAAAAAATTACAAATCTCCATTTTAAAAACCATTCTTCCGGAAAATACTTATCTCCTCTTTCTGTGGTGGAATAGATGTTCTCATATAATTTTGCATGTACATGAAGAAAACACAAATATGCACATGTATATTAAGTCATTCTTCAAAAACCATTTAAATCTTTCATCTTTGGGATGTATTCATATTACATATAATCAAATGCTATTTGAATTTATGTGTGAGCTAACTCACATATATAATATGTGTGAGTTTATTTGTAAATCTACTTGAATGTTGGTTTTTGTGATTAGTAACCAATTTAGTTAAAATTTTGACAATACCCTGGCAAGACAAAATTCACTTCATTGTATGTATAAAACACAAATTTCCATACTACGCCATTCATGGACAAGAAAACAAGGAACGCAATCGAAGAAAATTTATAAACTTTCCCTTTTCTGATGTCGGGTAGAGTCTGTTCTCAAATAATCAAATGTTCAAGTTCAAAATTAGGTCTTCATTATGATCTAACCTTAAATAACTTTGAATTTACACCATTTAAGGCGACGATAAGATTATCTAGGGGTTCTATATATTTCAAAATAATTCATCAAAGCATTGAATAGGAAAGGCTAAATTGAAAATTTGAGAAAACAAAAATTTGATAAAAGTCAAAAACATACATTTATGAATCGTCCTGAATGGACACATCCTTCCCAAATATAGGTTATTCCTCTGCTTCCTCCTCAATCCCAATCTCCCTCCTAAGCACACTCTCAGGTACTCTCTTCTCCACATTAGCCTATATAACACATTTCAAATTTAAAAATTTGAAAAATTAAATTTAAATGATTATAAAATATTAAATGTAAATGATTTTAATACACTAAATGATACTTGTGAACTCCCACCCTCTTCAAAATCTCCTAATGAGAATTGCGACAAGCCTCCCCAAGTAGTAGGAGATGAAATAAGGATCTGTGAACAACACAACTAAGAACTAAATCTAGGATTCAATGTGTGCACATTTATACAAAATTATAAATGTTTTTTTATCTCTTATTCAAAAAATTGGAGATTGAACAACTAAAGTGCTCATCTGTGGATATTAAAAAACACCTACCTGATTCAACCCATCCAAATTTAAACTTGTGGAATCAAGTAACCTATTTACTGGAGATTCATTTAACATATCTCCAAACTGCAATTAATGACAATAACAACTCGATTATTTTTATAGATACAATGATATCTAAATCTAGAATTATAAGTAAACTATCCTAAAATGCGTAAAACATTTACTAACTAGAACACATACCAATCTGTTGTTTGGGTCATAATTCTTAATGACCTTCTTTCAACCATCAAGGAAAAATTTTGCATACTCCAAAACATCTTCTACTGACATGGTATCTAACTCTGCATCTGTTTTATAAACAAATGTGGTCTGGAAATTGTCTTCCGCTTACTGACGGTTCATGCCAACATCAACACCATAAAAAATCGGTTTCAAATTCTCCCCAATTGCATTCATAGATTCTTTGTCAACCTCTGATGTAGCTTGCAAATTTGAATGTGAAACAAATGCCCCTATTGGGCGAGGTACTAATGGTTGTGGAGGCCTCAACAATGTCACATTTCTATATGCCCCTTTGCAATCATATGTTCATCCTTTACCAGTCCCATAATAATTGGACGGTAGACTAGTATAATCAGGGTGCATGTGCAAGACAAACTCTTCATAAAATTGTCTTGAAAAATAGTGTGGAACCTCATCGTTCCACGAATATTTCTTATACGTCGCCAAAAATCAATTATACAGATGTCTTGCAATGTCAGGGTGCTTAAAATATTGCACCTTCAACGTCTTCCACTTTGGCCCATATTTGAAATTGAACATCGAAATTGTGTTTTCTTTTGTAACTTTGTTTTTTACTGCCTCCCATTTATTAGGGCCCATCACCTCTGATTTTATCCGTCTCATTAAATCGACAAAACTGTCAGTGGTTGGCCCCATCTTTTGATATGCGTCTATAAAGTTTTTCAATGAATGCAAAACAATCTAGAAGCTTTGTTTACTCTCCTAAGGGAATTCCAAGACCACCAAATAATTTTCCAACCTTCTTTTAACACATGAGCATCGCTCAAGGGTCATTGTTTCAGTAATCTCTTCCTAGGGAAGTTCATCACCAACATCTGAAGGATAGGTGGACGTAGGCGTGTAATATTTTGTTTCTTGATAACACGACCTCCTAAATCTACCTTCACCCTCTACACCGACATTAGAATATTCGTGACAACCACTCTCTCTTTCATTGTCGTCCCTTGCTCTAAACTCATTGTCTACACACACATTTGAAAGTAATTACAACATTTAACTTCACATAAATTTAAATACACAAAAATACAACAAAATAAACAAAATCAAAGAAAATTACCAGAAATATTCTCTTGTCTTGATGTATTCCCTACACTCTTAGGTGTAGGAGTATTAATGCGCAACCTATCTAAGAAGGTTGCATCCATAACACTTTCTTGATCACGTTCTACAGTTGATCTATTCATAGACTTGTTTGAAAATCTCCTCTGACGATATTGTTGTCGGTCACTCGGAGTCTCAGTCGAAGAAGGAGTTTCTCTTCTTCCTTCTTGGGAGAACTTAGAGCGATTGCGAGGAATGTTTGGAGAATCTCGTGTTGACATCTCTCCTCAATATCTATCCTTTGAAAATTCATGAAAGGTTAAGCACAATACAAGTACAAGTTAATATCTCCAACATTGACCAATAAAAATTATGAAGAAATAAAAAAAAATAAGACAAAATTAATATAAATGTTCTTTATGTTAGACACAATTATAATAGGGTGATGCATAACTCCACTACCCATGCCCATTTAAAATATATTTTGGTTCTTTAATATTAGCGCAAATAACCTTGGTAAATCCACCAATAGTACATGGGTCAAAGTCTGGTAACGAAGTAGAAGTTATCTATATGGGAAATCAAATTTCATGCATCCAACAGGTATGGAGCACAGTCCATGAAAATCAACGATTAAATTTACACTATGTTTGATTGGATGGAATAAATATGCCATCTATAAAGAAATGGCACTAAGTATCAATAGGTATGTATTACACTTGGAGGGGGCATTAATAGAGAAAATGTATTATATGACATACCTTTTTATATACTAAGCGTATGTGATTAAATGATTTGACGTTGCTCAACATGCATTTGTATGCGGTTATAAAGCATTGTTTATATGCTTACTAACCTTCTTCCAGTGACCTCGTCGATACAGGGGCTGAGAATGGCCTCTGAATCATTTTGGTAGATCCATCCTGTCAGAAACGTCGTGGACAACCAAGACTTGGCCAGGTGATTCCAATGCTTGTGTAAATACAAAGGGTAATACATCACCATCTTCAACTAGTATCTTATCCAAAGGTTAATAGAAGCTCATCTTCAACTAAATGCTTGTGTAAATACAAAGGGTAATAGATCATTAACAAGGGTCAATGATCTATTAGCTCAAATGCTTGTGTAAATGAGGCTTTGAAATGAAATATTGATGTCGCTTATCATTTGCTCTCATTGAATGACCAACCAACATGTTTCTCTCCTAACCATTGAGTGGTTGCCTATGGTAAGAGATCATGTAAACTTTTTTATGTAACCTTAGGTTTTTTGCAGTATGTAAACTCTTTTATTTCTATATTAGACTTTATTATCCAAAAAGAGGTATTCATTATAATTATTCCTTTAGTCAAAGGGTCACTACAATTTCAAAACAACACGAAAGTGGGAGACTGGTTCCTTTTTGAGCAGTTTACTATGATAAGAGTCTATGGTTTGGAAGAGAAGCCATATCAAAAGTGTGTGCTGAATTTGGTTGTTCTAGATACTGAAAAAAGTGATATTCAATTAGTTGCTAACTAAAACACTAAGCATATTACATTAAATTTTGATCGGATAAATTTCAAGGAAAAACCAAATCTACACAAGTGTATCTATTCTGGAGGTTGAGGGAATGACTATAGTGAATATAATACCTATGTTTCACTGTTTGTTTTCTATTTGTTGTGCTATATTAATGCATATTTTCCATAACATATTATGATGTAATATGTCATAACATATTACAATGTAATATGTCATAACATATATTACTATATAACATATTACATTGTAATATGTTATAACATATTACAATGTAATTATATGTTACATTGTAACATATTATTTCCTAGTAACCTTGTCACACCCTGAGAATCAAACCTTCATAAGGTTTGACTTCTGCAAGTTCTTGGAAAATACAATGCACCAACCATTTTTAGATTTTAGGGGTGCCAGGTCATTTAGGTACCAATCTCACTTGATCTATATGTTAATCCATCAAAACTACTCACATCTAGGTTATTTTAAGTCTAAGATGGTGAATGACCAGCCAACATGTTGCTCTCCCAAACATTGAGTGGTTGCCTATGGTATGAGAACATGTCACCAGTGAAGTTTTTTACAGTTTAAACTCTTTTATGTTTAAATTAGACTTTATTATCCACAATGAAATATTCATTATAATTATTCCTTTAGTCAAAGGGTCACTACAATTGAAAAACAACACCAAAGTGGGAGATTGGTTCCTTTTTGAGCATTTTACTATGATAAGAGTCTATGGTTTGGAAGAGAATCCATATCAAAAGTGAGTGTTGAATTTGGTTGTTCTAGAGACTGAAAGAAGTGATATTTAGTCAGTTGCTGACTAAAACTCCAAGCATATTACATTAAATGTTGATCGGATAAATTTCAAGGAAAAACCAAATCTACACAAGTGTATCTATTCTGGAGCCTGAGGGAATGACTACAGTGAATATAATACCTATGTTTCACTGTTTGTTTTGTATTTGTTGTGCTATATTAATGCATATTTTCCATAACATATTACAATGTAATATGTCATGACATATATTACTATATGTCATAACATATAACATTGTAATATGTTATAACATATTACATTGTAATATGTTATAACATATTACAATGTAAATATATGTTACATTGTAACATATTATATACTAGTAGCCTTGTCACATCTCGAGAATCAAACCTTCATAAGGTTTGACTTATGCAAGTTATTGGAAAATACAATGCACCAAACATTTTTAGATTTTAGGGGTGCCACGTCATTCCGGTACCAATGTCACTTGATCCATATGTTAATCCATCAAAACTACTCACATCTGGGTTATTTTAAGTCTAGTATGGTGAATGACCAACCAACATGTTTCCCTCCCAAACATTGAGTGGTTGCCTATGGTATGAGAACATGTAACCAATGAAGGTTTTTTGTAGTTTGTAAACTCTTTTATGTCTAAATTAGACTTTATTATCCACAATGAAGTATTCGTTATAATTATTCCTTTAGTCAAAGGGTCACTATAATTGCAACACAACACCAAAGTGGGAGACTAGTTTCTTTTTTAGCAGTTTACTATGATAAGAGTCTATGGTTTGGCAGAGAAGCCATATCAAAAGTGAGTGTTGAATTTGGTTGTTCTAGAGACTGAAAAAAGTGATATTCAATCAATTTCTGACTAAAACGCCAAGCATATTACATTAAATGTTGATCGGATAAATTTCAAGGAAAAACCAAATCTACACAAGTGTATCTATTCTGGAGGTTGAGGGAATGACTACAGTGAATATACTACCTATGTTTCATTGTTTGTTTTCTATTTCTTGTGCTATATTAATGCATATTTTCCATAACATATTACAATGTAATATGTCATAACATATATTACTATATAACATATTACATTGTAATATGTTATAACATATTACAATGTAATTATATGTTACATTGTAACATATTATTTCCTAGTAGCCTTGTCACACCCCGAGAATCAAACATTCATAAGGTTTGACTTCTGCAAGTTCTTGGCAAATACAATCCACCAACAGTTTTTAGATTTTAGGAGTACCAGGTAATTCAGGTATCAATCTCACTTGATCCATATGTTAATACACCAAAATTACTCACATCAGGGTTATTTTAAGTCTAGGATGGTGAATGACCAGCCAACATATTGCTCTCCCAAACATTGAGTGGTTTATTATGGTATGAGAACATGTCACCAGTGAAGATGTTTTGCAGTTTGTAAACTCTTTTATGTATAAATTAGACTTTATTATCCACAATGAAGTATTCGCTATAATTATTCCTTTAGTCAAAGGGTCACTACAATTGCAAAACAACACCAGAGTGGGAGACTAAATATGTATGTTTATAGTATATTTATTAAATTTAAATATGTATGTTTTAAAAAAATTCCATTGTATGTATATTTATTAAATTTAAATATGTATGTTTTAAAATGTTTCCATTGTATGTAGATTTTACAAATTATAAGATAGACAGTAATGTACAACAAGAAATTTCAGAATCAACAATCTGTAAAATAATATTAATAACTTATGATACTCTAATATTACATATGTAACAATGGATTTATAAATTTAATTCGTAAAGATTTGTAATTTTTATAAAATAAAAAACGTTTGAAATAAAAACTTGAACAGTTTGAAATTCTTATGAAATTTTTATGAAATTTTGATAAAATACAAAATGTTTGAAATGACTATGACTTGGCAGAGGTGATCATTCACAATGAAAATTTTATCAATAAAAATGCAAAGATGTACCCAAGTTCAAGCAATTAAAAACGCAAAGAGAAATCATAGTTTTATTCAATCAAGCTGCATAGCTACTCGTTCATAAAAAGGTGCAAAGACTAAACATTCAGCCATGAATCAATCAACTCAAATATAAGTAAGGGATAGACAACAGAGAAAATTCTTATTCTTCACTGATCATCCATGCACAGAAAAGCAGGACATTTGAATCTATAGGGCTTTAAACATCAAAGTGACGATCGTCGATTCGGCTCATGGCCGACTGCTCATGCACAGACTGATGACTAAAGGGATAAGGGACGGAAGATAAAAACACAATCTTTTCATAATAATCAATAAAACCCACACATAGAAGTCATTGAAATCATAAGTTGGGTTCGCCAAGGGATTGTCATTCAACTCGGAGGTTTATCATTCACAATGCAGAGTTTATCAATAAAAATGCAGAGATGTACCAAAGTTCAAGCAATTAAAAACGCAGAGAGAAATCGAAGTTTTAATCAATCAAGACGCAGAGGTACTTGTTCATAAGAAGGCGCAAAGACTAGAAATTCAACTATGAATCAATCAACTCAAATATAAGTAAAGGGATAGACAACGGGGAAAATTCTTATCCTTCACTCATCATCCATGCACATAAAAGCAGGGCATTTGAATCTATAGGTCTTTAAACACTGAAGTGAAGATCGTTGATTCAGCTCTTGGCTGACTGATCAGGCACGAACTGATGACTAAAGGGATAAGGGATAGAAGATAAATCCACAATCTTTTCATAATAATCAATAAAACCCACACATAGTGTTAGAAAAACAGGACAGTGGAGCAATAAAATAAAACAAATGCGGAAAAAAAACATAGAAGATACACAATACAATAGAGACACAGATTTACGTGGGACCTAGTCTGGGCTACGTCCACCAGAGAAATTGCTAGGTCCTTCCTTTATTATTATCCAGCAAACGGAGGGATACAACCTACAAAAAAACCCATTGTAACTTCCTCTTCTTTCTGTCACAGTCTCCTCTCTCAGAATACAATACTTGCAATCATACATAGTCGCAATACATTTCCCTCATAACAAAGGGTTTCCTTCTAGGGAAAAAAACACTAACATAATTTCTACCGTTAGATCTGTGACCTTATATTGAACGATCTAGATTTACAATGAAATTACAATATACTTTTACAAGGAAATTTTTCCTT
>SNQJ01S0268532.1:0-11824 GCA_010110895.2 Picea sitchensis
TTTTCCCTTATAAAAAGCCTTGTAAAGAAGGATCGTCACACCTTTCCCAATCTGGAAATACCAGAATAGGTGATGTTACCATCTTCTCTTTCAAGGTGTCCAACCCTTGTTCACAATCCTCATTCCACTGGAATTTAGTATCTTTCTTAAGCAGTTTCTCCATCGATGCAATGATTTGTGCATATCCTTTTATGAATTTCCTGTAGTAGCATGTGTGGCCTAATGTTGCTCTCAACTGGCGTACTGATTTCGGTGGTGGTAAATTAACAATAAATCTTGGAGGGATCTACTAGCAAGCCTCGTTTGCACACCGTGTCCCATTAGTATTTTGAAAGGTGTCCCAAAGATGCACTTCTTGATATTTAATGATATCTGACACTATCTGCATCTTTCCAACATTAGCCTTAACACCTCTACATGGTCCTTCAATAGACTGTATACTGTCCAATCATCCAGGTATACTTCTAAAAACTGATGGATGAATTCTTTGAAAGTAGCTATGACTACCCTTGAGAATATAGTTGGTGCATTCTTCAGCCAAAAGACATAACTGTTTACTGGTAGTATCCCCATTTTTTGGAAAAAGTGGTCTTGTACCTGTCTTTGGGAGCTATCTTGATGTGATGGTAACCTGATAATCCATCTGTGAATGAGTATGCTTCTTGGCCTCCCACATTATCTAATATCTCATCTGTGAAAGGGGTGGGAAAAGGGTCATGTAGGAAAGCATCATTTAATTTCATGAGATCTACATAGATCCTTATCCCTCCTTGTTTCATTTCCTGGAGTACCATAGGGCTTATCCATTCAGACTCCTCCATCGGTTCTATGATACCGGCTTCTAACATTCTGTCAATTTCTACTTTGGCCTTCTGTTTATAAATTGGACTTGGACTATAAGGTCTATGTCTGATAGATCTAGCCTCAGGTTTGAGAGGTATCTTCATCTCTCCTAGTTCTCCTTCTATGCCTTTCATCTTTGTAAAGGTTGTCGGGAACATGTCACTGTATTCGTGTAGTAACTCTATTATTCTTTCTATTGTTTGTTCATCCCAGTAATCTCCAATACTAGCCATTTTGGGATTATCATTTGTCCCAATATTTACTTTATTCACCTTAATTGGCACAACAAATACTTGTAATTCCATAGATGGGCCTTCCACCTCTCTTTCTCCTTCCATTTTTGTAATTTTGATATTGCATGGGTCATCTTCATCTGGTGCTTCTTCTTGCACATGATAGCATGACAATAGTTCTTTCATTGTTTTTCTATTTTGTTGTTGGTATTTTGTTACGAGTTCCACCTCTGGTTCCTAGATGAATATTACCCCTCTTATCTTCTTGAGTGCTAAATCCATGTTGGGGTTCTCATGTTCAAATGAGAAAATTACCACAAAATTCTTCTGTAATGATGTCCATTTTGTAGTGCCTCTGCACAATTCATGGTCTACATACCAGTTTTCTGGAATTACATCTAGTGTATGAATAAAGTGATGAGGCCATTCTTCTGGTGGTGTCATTGTCCATATTGTTTCTCACTTCTCCAAATGTTCTAGTGGTGACCCCTATCCATCGTATCTCTACATCACTCTACTCTTCTGCTTTGTGATGAATGTAATGCGCAATAGTCGTTTGCATTGATACCAGTCCTTAACTATTTCTTTGTGTGCATCCCACCATATTGCAAGTGTTTCCTTGAGTGCTATGTCCATGGATAATAGCCTCTAATTTTCTAGCACCTCATCTTCGTATCTTGTTAGGAATTCTTCTAAATCGTTAATTCCATAGAAACTAGGAGGTTCTCTAATTCCTGTACCCACCCATCTTACTCCACTGTCTATTCTTGCACACCTTCTTGTAGATACTTTATGTAGTCTCTTCTGCCAATTCTCCAACCCTGTATTTGAGTCTGAAGCACATGATGTGATACTTCTCCAACTGAGTACCCCATCTGTAGTTGGATTCACATAATCTTCTTCGCGCATGGTGGTTTTGTATAACTGGTTGATTTCCTCCAGGTCTAAGAAAGTGGGTTCTACAAACCTTTCTCCTTTTGATGGGTCCAGTGGCATAATGAATATGTATTCTCCTGACTCAAATGCCATCTTCCTTGTCTTTAAATTGATTATGGCCTGGTTGTCAAATGCCCAATCCAAGCCAAGCAATGCTAGATAAGTTGTTGTGCCATCCACTATTTCTATCACTTCAAAATCGTCTTTAGTGCACACTCCATCTAGATCTACTGTCACACCCTTTAGCCTTCCAATTCGCAGAACTATGTGTTGATTTGCTAGTTTCAACTGGACAAGTGAGTAGCCTAGTGTGGGCTCCCCCATACATTGCCATGTCTTCTTGGGTAACACATTTACTTTGGAACCTAAGTCAAGTATAATATCCCCCATGTTGAAATCTCCAATGTTGACATTTAGTYTGAATTCTYTGCTTGTCCTCCTCCTTATATGCATGTGATTAACTATTTTCTACTCTAGCTTTCCCTCTATGTCTGTGTTAGATCTTTCTAACATATTTTGTAATACTTTAACARATGATGGATCATTCAATAGTTTAACATAGGATTKCATAAAAGCTTTAATAACACYTACTTGTCCTAGAGGATATGCTTCATTAGTGTGATCTAGCAATGAAGGCATCTCATACATTGGTACATCCTGAGTATGTTGCAAAATTGATGTAGGTGCAATACCTGGCTTCAATAATTCTTGTCTAGCTTGCTTGAATGCCTCTTTTTTGTTCTGCACATCAAATTGCTTCTGTGGTTAGACATTCTTCTTCACCCATTGGTGTTGTGCTGGATCTTGTCTTTCTCCTCCAGGTCCTGTTTTAGCTCCTCCGTGTGTGACGATATTGATATTCCTTCCATCCTCTCTACCCTTTGTAGATATCCACTACACATTCTGAGTGTTCTGATTCCTCTTCTCCTGGATCTTCCCCAATAGTGTCAGACAATCTTTTGTGTCATGATCTAATGTGCGACAATACATACATGTCGCAGGTGGAAGTGGACATTCCCGTGCATAGTGTCCTGGTTGTTGACAATTATGACATGCCACCGGTCCTCTTCCTCTTTCAAAGCCTCCTCTACCTCATCCTCCACCTCTGTATCCAGCTCGATCTCCTCACGGTGCATTGTACTGAGGTATCTGATTATACTGCATGATATTATATTGTGGTTGCACGTTATTGTACTGTGGCTGTGCAATGCTATATTGCTACAGCGTAGTGTTATACTGTTGTTGCACAGTGTTATATGGGGCTAGTACTTGGTTAAAATTTGGTACAACTTGCCTTGTCATCATTTCTTCCTATACCCTATAGGTGTCTGATGTTCTTTTTCTCATCAGATCCATTGTCCTGCAATCTTTGTCATCATGGCCCACTGATTTTCAAAAGTTGCAGTATGAACTCTTAGGCTGTAACGACCCCTGTCGTTATGACCACAAGTGACTCAATGCAAAAGCAATTTTTTTATTTTTTGACTTTAAGCAGGAAGGCAACAATGACAACAGTTAAACAACACAACTCGACGACAAACACAATGCACACAGATCAGGCAACTGACAACAATGACTCAACATACTAGCACATCATGGAACTAGACAAAACATGTGATAATCAAAAGACAAATAAAAATGACTACTCACCCGACACAATAAAGAAAATGCCTACAAGATAAAGGTCAACATCAACAACCCGACACAACGACTTCGATGACCAGTAACTAGGAATCTCTATGACACGCAAAACCAAATGCATTAAGGCATTACAAAACCAAGTACCAACATCAATTACAACGAACAATATGCCCACATCGGGAAGCACAAGACTCCAACCATGTTATCGTTCACATCTATCCTTCAGGGTGCGCAATGATCCCCTCATTAGGAATCATGTTGTCATAAGGTGATAGGCGAGACAATAACTGAGGCGCAACATAACATATCTAGACCAATAACCCAAGAAAAATCTAACGTGCTAGGAGACCGAATTAACTATCAAAAATACATGAAGACTAAACCCAAGCACCCAATCGACAAGTCAACAAGACACAAGGGAAATTTGACTACTATAACGATCATACATCACCTTAAATTCCAAAGCAATCCTACATCAACATGGTTAATGGCGCCAAGGAATCTTAACCAATCATACCTCACATTATTTTCCTGAATCCACATAAATCATACATTCCTTATATTGATCTGTCTTTACCATTTATGGAATAACTACTTGTTTTTTTTTCTTTTGCATTCAAAGGTGAACTAATATATGCACTTAACATAATCAATACTAATACTAGTGTAATGAGGAATGTAATGATGAATTACACCATGTTCGCATAGTAAGAAGTATATTCTCTTATAAGTACTAGTTATTCCACAGTGACACTTGACTACATCATTTTGTACACATTAAAAATAATTATTATCAACAAAAGTTCATTAAATATCAAAATTGTTGTCTATTAAAATTTTATTGTTTATTAAATATACAATATTGTTGTCTATTAGAAGTATGATATCATTGTTTAGTAAATACATGTTATTATTGTCTATTAATTATACTATGTCAACAACAACAATGTTGTCTATTAACACATGACATTGTTGTCTATTAAATGAATGGTGTCGATGCCTATTATCAATAAGATCCATAACTATATGATCCATAAATATCACTGGGTAAATAATAATATGGATGAAATTTACTGTGAATAACATCGCCGTGTGAATAACATTTACACTATGAATAACTATCGTTGTGTGCATGACATTTACTGTGTGGATAACATTTTCTATGTAAATAACAATATGGATAAAATTTACTGTGAGTAACATCGCTGTGTGAATAACATTTACTGTGTGAATAAATATCGCTGTGTGGATAACATTTACTATGTAAATAACAATATGGATAAAATTTATTGTGAGTAACATCGTTGTGTGAATACCATTTACTGTGTGAATAAATATCGCTGTGTGGATAACATTCACTGCATGGATAAAATTTACTGTGTAAATAACAATATGGATAAAATTTATTGTGAGTAACATCGTTGTGTGAATAACATTTACTGTGTGAATAAATATCGCCGTGTGAATAACATTTACCGTGTGGATAATTATCGCTGTCAAAGTATATACAGATCGTTGTCAGTCAATCATTATTACTAAAAGGAAAATCGCTGTCATACACAGCATACAACACAACAATTACCAACACCACAATTACATAGTCACAAAAACGCAACTATTACTCAGCCATAAAACACAATTACTACACGGTCACAAACGCAACCACAATCGATATCTAAATTCACTATCATTCAATGTACAAACTCGTTGTCATTCAATTGTATAAATTCGCTGTCATTTAAATGTATAGATTCGTTGTCACACTTTGTATATATTAAATTCACAGTCACACTCTGTATATATTAAATTCGCAGTCATACTCTGTATACATTAAATTCACAGTCACACTCTTTATATATTAAATTCACAATCACACTCTCTGTATATATTAAATTCGCAGTATATATATCTCCGTGTAAATAAAAATAAGATCTGTGACTAAGGAACAAGAAAATCCAAACTAGAATGTTGTGTAAAACCTAGGTGGAAAGGCTGTGTAAAACGCCAAGAACAACGTGGTGTGAAGGCTGGGTAAAGTGCTAAGAAAAACGATTTTTCCCCTTTTCGCCAGGAGCCAAGGAATCATAGATTAATCCTTCAGAGATTAATCATTCAACACAGAGATAATCATTCAATGATGAATCAATAAAAAACATAGAGATACTCATTCACAGGAACACAAGGATTAATCATTCAACAATAAGCAGAGATACTCATTCACAGGAAGGGCGCAAAGATTAGAGATTAATCATAAAAGAAAACACAGAGTTAAGTAAGGGATAGATAGTTGGGCGAAAATTTATCCTTCACTTATTATCCATGCATAGGAAAGCAGGGCATTTAAATCTCAGTCTTAATCACCAGAGTGAAGACAGTCGATTAGGCTCCTACCCGACTTCTTAGGCATAGACTAATAACTTAAGGATAAGGGACATAAGATAAAACACAATTTTTCTTCATATTAAATCAATAAAGACAAATGCAGAGAAGTCATTGCAATCATAGTTTGGGTTTGCCATGGGAAATAAATTCAAAAACATCGAGCATAAGGCTGGGATGACTCTAAGTTCTCTGATCATAAAATGTTGGGCTCAACAAGACAATTTGCTGAAAGATAAAAATGAAATCTCTGGATAGGGTTATGTTGATTAAACATAAACTTTAACACAGTAGAAGTACATTACTAAAGGTGTAGGAAAAATATTAAACTACCCTTTAATACAAATATACACATGTGTATCGTAGCCAAATGCGAAAGATCCGAGTTGTTGTCTTGCGCGCGCTCCATCCAGCTCCCACTTGCCGATCGATGTGACCTCATTAGTACCTCCCAACCAACGATAGGGGTACTCTTCTCCCCCCTGAGCCCCCCGAGCCGCAAAGGGGCCATACACACAATACCAGAGAATGCTAGCACCCAGCTTGCCTCGCAAGGTCGAGCTACCACTCGTTACCCGAGCTGGGTATCCCAACTCTCGCAAGAGAAAGTTCAGTCAAGACAAAATTTCAGCAGCATAACATTACACCAGCCAAATGAATGAGAGACTCCTCCTCCGCCATCCTTTTTGTAGAGTTTTTAAGTAATTAGTTTCTCAAAATTCTCATTAGATTCCTTTTTCATTAATTTAATTAGGAAAAACCTCCCCTATACACATGTTGCCCGATCCCCTAGTTGCATCAGAAAATCAATTTTATTAATTAATTAAATATTCCTATTTCCCTCACCCACCTAAAAGTGTTCCTAAAAACGCTCCTAGGTGTCCCATTATTCCCTTACAATTCTTAAATGACTTACGCCTTACTTAATTCCTAGTTGAGTTCATAAATAGAAAGTTCCAAAGGCTAGATTCCTTACTAAGTTAGACATTCGACTTTTTATTTAAGTTTCCCTTTTTCTTTTAAGTTTCCCCCTTTTTCCTTTTTAACTAAAAAATCAAATTAGCAAGTGTAGATAAAACAACCATTTTCCATTTTAATAAATTTAACCCTCCTTTATAATTTTGCCTTTAATAAATAAGTTTGAATTTCTTACCCCCCTTCTTGTTACATGTTATTTTGTTTTGGACTACAAGTTCTACTTAGACCTAGGTTTTAATTTTCGCTAGGTTGGGCGACAATTTTTTAGGGAACTTTTAGTTATTAATTTTTTTTTACTCATACCATCATCTATGTTAAGGTCGACCAGGTCCTAAGGAGGCATACTTTCCTCGGCACTAGGTTTATTAACTTATCAGTGAAAATCACGATGTGCTCTTCAGGATGCACTACATGCTCCAAGGGTGCCACTCGCCTCTTTTAATTTTCTTTGCGTGACGTTCCCTTTAAGATGCACTATGTGCTCCAAGGGTGCCACTCGCCTCTTGATTGAATTTGGTAGACGTCAAACCCCTAGAGTCAATACTCCGCCATGTGATCTTGTGGGAGACTAAGGGCCTATAAGGAATAAGGCCCCTGCCTTATTGCATGCCCCTTAGAATCATCATGAGTGACTGTCACAATCTTCCCTTGTGACATCGTGGGTCTTATTGATCTAGGTAATCGTTAACCTACAGTTTGAGCCACAACGAGAGTGTTAGTAGGCCGTGGCAGGGCTGTTGCCACACCTCTCCCTCAATGTCTCTGGTTGTTGTGCACGACCGCTCTACTCCAAATGTGAGTCTGGTTGGAAAGCTATCGTCAACATGCATCCATCAACAAATCATGTCAGCAATAATATTCAATCATCATAACATCTAATCATATGTACATATGTCACATCAACAACATTCAATCCCAATAGTCCACTCCCTGAATTGATCCAGATTCCAAGGGGTTTCATCGATGCCTCTGCATCCTCAATGTTCAAAGTCCTGCACACTTAGGAAAACCCAATCAATAACACTTGTCTACGTAAATACAACAAATAACATATCATCAAATCCACAATATCTCAAAATCATAATCAAAACGACCAATAATATAATAACCTGAATCACTTGCATGCAAGTGTCCTCAAAGAATAAGTTCTCTTAGTGCACGCAAGAGCGAGATGTTACATAGGCATTCTCTGGTATTTATGCATGATTGGAAAATGATATGTATTGTGCCCCTGTGTCTTACATATATCACACCATATTCCTCCTGATGGCAAAGGGTTTGGCAGTCCTGTTGCCATATACTACACAAAAGTTGGGCATTCATTCTTGTGGTGTCTTTCTATCCTACATGTGGTACACCAAACAACTTCTCTTTTGTCCTTACCCCTATTTTGGTTCAATTGAAATGTTAAAGTCTTTAGATCCTCCTTTAGCTCCTCTATTGTTGAATTTGTCTTCTGATATTGATTCTCTTCTAGTTGTAGCGATGGTTGTAAAGCCTCTGCCTGTGTCTGAAACTTCTGTTGTCTCAAAGGGTATTTCAATTGTGGTAGCAATGAATTCACAAACACATGCCTATGATGCATATCTGTCATGACATACTTTAGCTTTCCCTTCAATCTTTTGAATCTTTGGTCAATCTCCCACACATATTCTCTTGGTTTCTGTCTAATCTCTATCATATCATTCATGTATTGATCCTCTGAGCTAGGCTTCTGGAATTCATTTATCAACAACTTCTTCATATCTGCAATCTTCCTTGTTGTTCCTGGTGGGTTGTTTACAACAAAACTCATGTACCAATCTAGTGCATAGTCTCTTAGCATGATATCTAGCCGCACAAGTTTTGTATCCTCGTCTGTGATCTGTTTTGCTTCCCATATCTTCTCATAGATGAACAAGTTCTTCTCAAAGTTCTCAGATGCCTCTCCCTTTAACTCTGGTAACCTGATAGTGGGATCATGTCTTGCCATCTTGAATGATGAACTACTACCTCCCCGCGGTGTAGATACTTGACTACTACTTCCTAAACTAGCTCCTCCAATTGCTACTCCTTGATTAGATGTACTTCATACTGTCTTCCTTCCCCTGAAATTCAGTTGTCTAAATGGTGGGGTTCGTATTGGTGTATTAGTCGCACATGGGTTTATGGGTTACACACTAACACTGACATGGATGGGAGCTCTGCCTTCGGTTCCTTCCCTTGGACCACATGTCTTCCTTTCATATGTTACACAAAGGATTTCCTCAATCTTCTCCACCACACAAAGATCCTCTACCTCTTCTTCATCACTTTCCAAGCCCCCTCTCTCAATTATGGCTCTCTTTTTATTATTTATCTTATATTGGTAGGGTGCTCCACTGCACATCTTTCCAACTGTTGCCATTATCTGCTTGATCTAATCTTCCTGCATCATGATCGGGTCCATGGCCTCCTTCTTTCCCTTCTCCATTTCTCCCTTCATCCTTCCAGCTCTAGTTAGTACTTCTCCCCTTCCCCCATGCACACAGGGAGGTTTATTTGCCTGATGCCATTGTTATTACACCTTTGTTATATAGTAAAATATTGATGGAATTATACAACGATCTGATATACCTACCTTTAGGTCCCTTTAGGAACTATTGCTCTGTTGCGCTGTAAGACTTTGCAGTATCTACTGCAAAATCTATGATAAAGCCTACGATAATACTGTCTAGCCAAAAATCCACTGCATGTGTGAATTTGTTGTCTACTTGTTGCAACTACGTGATCTCCACATGATTCCACTCTAGCTGTCTAATCCTATTTGTAGGGTGGTTTTCTTTCAACCTTAATACCCACTCCTATAGTACATGCTGAAAATCACAAAAAAATACTTCATGCAAATTTCTAAATACATAATTGTCCAGACATTTGCATGGTGTTATTTTAGGGTTTTTGTTGTATTTTTTCGCAAACTCCAGCTCCTTTGTCTTCAAACAACTTTCAATCTCTACTTTCGTTGGATTCCATGGTCTGAACATCCCCCTCTATACTGTCATTTTTTGCACAATTCTTTCTTGGGTCCCTCTTGCTCAATCCCATGCAGTTTCAGTCGGTAACAAAACCATTTTTTGGTTGTTTATTTCTTCTAACGACCATTCTTGGGATGAACTAGGTTTAGGTCTACTATGGTTTCCAACAAAACCCCCTAAAACTATTGGCCCTCTTGGTAAACCAAAAAGCAACATAGTGCACAAAATGCACTACACAATATCACCCGAGATAGTGCTTATGGGTGGCTGCAATGCTCAGGTGCTTGCATCCTAGGAATGAGTGGGGATCGGGGATTACATTATGTGATCTTCACTTGTTTACTCTAACATTAAGCTTATATTGAATATTCTGTCATTCTTATTCATGCATGTAAAATACCAGATCTAACTAAGTCATTCATGCATTCGTCTAACATCTAATCATTGACAGTAAAGGAAATACACAATATTCAATCACATAACACATGATCTACCGTGGTTCACCCCCTCCTAGGCTATGTCCACAAATATTTGGCCACTGTACGCTTTTATTATGGTGTTTCCAAAACTACAGTGCCGTGCGCATTACAATTCTCCATCAAACGGGTCGAGATCTACAATGAGGCAGACTAGTTCACACCAGGCTCCTCAGCCTATGATCTAACCCTTAAGATCTACCTTATTTCCTCTCCTCAGCTCAACAACTTACAAGATGAGATCATATTTTACAGACATTTCGAACCACAACCAAAAACCCGAACCAAAACCAATAATAGTCTTCGAACAACACCAACGAAAATAACAACCTGTTGGTTGTGGAGCCTGATTATCTTCCTGATTCATAGGTCTTTTACTTTTAGCCGTGTTTATACCCCATAAAGTATTTACACCCCAGAAGTATGTACACTCTTCCACGCGGGGGAGTGCAGAGGGGGGGTACTCCCTCTGCGGGGGGCTATCCCCCCGGCTGGGGGCAAGCGGGGGTTCGGGGGTGAAGCCCTCGAAGGAAAAATTGCCTTGTAAATGTATATTGTAATTTCATTGTAAATATGGACCATTCATTATAAGGTCGCAGATCTAACGATAGAGATTATGTTAGGGTTTTTTCCCCTAAAAGGCAACCCTCTTTTATGAGGGAAATGTATTGCGGCTATGGTTGATGGCGAATATTGTATTCTGAGATAGGAGACTGTGAGAGAAAGAAGATGAAGTTACAATGGGTTTACTGTAGGTTGTATCCCTTCATATGCTGGATAATAATAAAGGAAGGACCTGCCAATTTCTCTAGTGGACGTAGCCCACCCTAGGTGAACCACATAAATCTGTGTCTCTATTGTATTGTGTATCTTCTGTGTTTTGTTTCCACATTTGTTTTATTTTGTTTCTCCACGGTCCTGTTTTTTCTAACAACTGGTATCAGAGTGAAAGGTAACTCGTAGGAAAATAAGGTTCTTGGTTCGAGTGGGAGCAATGTCGGAAGATGGAATTTAATGGCCAAAAATACCAGTTATGGAAGATGCAAATGGAAGACTATTTATATCAGAAGGATCTATTCCTAACATTGGGTGGAATAGCAAAGAAGCTGATGGCTACGAAGGATGAAGAATGGGAGGTTGTTGACATAAAGGCTCTAGGAACGATACGGCTGAGCCTGGCAACATCGGTGGCTTTCAATATTTCCAAAAAAAAGACAACGAAGGGTTTGATGGATGCATTGGCCAAATTGTATGAAAAACCCTCAACGTCCAATAAGGTATTTCTAATGAAGAGATTATTTAATATGAAGATGTCGGAAGGTGGGTCTGTTGCAAATCATTTAAA
>SNQJ01S0268533.1:0-11824 GCA_010110895.2 Picea sitchensis
GCCCCTTCTGATGCAAGCCTAGGCCGGTAGTGATGGAGGCTAGTACTGCTGGCAGGACAAGTATGGCTGAGAAGAAAAGATGGGCCCTCAAGGGCCATGCTCAAGTTAATCTGCTCTCGTACTCCATGTCTAGGACCATGTGGGCCTCGAGACATGATCTCCTAGTTATCCCTAGATATCGGGGATAACAGGTAGAAGTCCCACACATTATCTTCAACTTGGGGAAGCATGGTGTGACCAGGGTAGAGTCAAGGTGGTCAATGTTTTTCATGCTTAGGTAGAAGTCCCACCTTGGCTTCAACCTAGAAACATTCTAAATAATTAATGGCAATAAATGGGCTTGGAAAAAGGATGCATTGAAAACGAAGGTGCAACACACCCTATACAAAGGCACCCATAAATGAGACAATACGAACCCTTGTATGTCATGAACCCCATGCCCAAAAGTCTTACTCCCATCCACTTCATCTTCTCCACATGACTTAAAGAGGCTTCCACCTAGGAAACACTACTTGACTTAAGGACTGATTTACCCAATAGGTCATGTTGCCGCCTTATACACACCTGGGGTAACGTGGAAGAAACCTTCAATCCACTTGGTGTGTCCTTGGGGGCAAGTTTCGAGTCAAAGTGTTGCCACTTGATCCTCAACTCCTCTGTCTAGGCCAACTCCTAGCAAAGCCAAGGGGGGTAGTCCCTATGAAAATAATCTAAGGCTCTTTTAAACTAAGAAAGCAAAAGAGTTACTTCTAGGAGTTTATTGCTTAAAATAAAACAAAGCATTCAACATTTAACATTCATCATCATTTGAGATAATCACATAAAGTACTTGTCCATAAGCATGCATATATTGAAAAGGATACAAGATTTGCAAGATTTAACAATATAAGTTAGACAATTGCATGAATGTAGAAGATTGCTCACATAAAGATAAACCAGTTATACCAGTGCCTTAAAAGGAGTCGTGGGCAAGTGTTGATCGATTGTTTTATTAAGATAAATTAAAGTAAGTTAATGAGATAAATGTGACCTCTTTAGAGGCTAGCTCTTTGTTTGGAAACTTGCGGAGAGCTTACCGAAACCCAAGAGGTCTCACCAGTAAGCTCACTAAGGGCGTCGGATGGCCAAAACAGGTGGGAAAACTAGGTCTCGAGAGGGCCCGCCTTACTTCACAGATTACCCTTAGGCGTTTTCCCGTGCATTGAGCTAACAACTTTCGAGGTTTTTCCTAATTAAACTACAAACAAGGTTCACTTACTTTGCACGACTGAAAGAAATAAACTTTGCAACCTGCTTTGTAACTGAAAAGAAAACTTGCAAGATACTTGGAAAATGAGTAATTGCAAGGCTTATTGCAGATAGTAAATAAGGAACTCTAAACTAAACATGCATAAAGGTTTGAGAGTACTTTTTAAACATGGATGTGAAATGTGAGTGTTATTGTGTGTTAGATTTGCTTAACTCGTATGTGTGTTTAAAATCGAAAGATTAAACATGCACCAACAGAAAGAAAGCCAAACCACGACACACAAATCCCCCTAATGGAGATGGAGAAACTGGGCACAAAAGGGTCCGCTTTTATCACATCTATTATAGTGAGAACTAAGTTCTCTTTGAGTTTCTCCTTGAGAAACTGGATCCTTATAAGCTTTGGATCTTGAAAATGCAAGAAATAAATAACAAGAGATGCTTCTTTGATGAAGACGGAAACCCTCGGATGCTCCGAAAGTCCCGATTTCACCAAAAATCGACGGAATCTTCCCTTGGCTGTCCAATGTCCTGCAAAAAACAGCAAACAAAATACTCCAAAAGATGCCCAAAATCACTTTGGGACAGCTTAGGGAGTACGTCAAATCTTATAGAGAAAAAGCAAAAAAATGATTGAGTAAAAGTTATACTAAAACTTGAATTTTTTAGAGATTTTGGGGCTGCCTTTTAGGACAGCAAATGAAAGCACTTTGACCTTGCCAAATAACAGAAATGAAGCTCTATTAATCATGCACCTTCAAGCCTTTAAATTTTACAAAAAAGGAACTAGCAATAAAGGAGTTTTTCTTAACTAGATCTAGCTTTAGATAGATAAAAGAATGTCTAAATCTAGATACTTTGCAAGCGAAATGACACTAAATTAAAATTTGTAATTTGAAACTAGCTTCTCAAGCTTGCATGAAAGAAGTAACCAAATAACTTTGAAGAATGTGAGAGGGAAAAAAGAAGAAACTCCTTTTTCTTTTCCAAGAATTGAAAAATGTGGGCTATGGAGTCCTTGATGAAGAGTAGAAGGAGCTCTATTCCTTGAAGATCTTGGATAAATGAAAATTGAAGCTACAACCATCAATCCTCCAAGCTTGAAGAACCTACAAACAATATACTTCAACCCTGCAAACACTGTTAACAAAGGTCTCTCCTGCATAAAACAGAAACTTAGATATGCATGTTATTTTGACCGAAAAAGAGACATGCAATATAAAAGTTTGTGATTTATAAGAAAAGAAATGAGATTAATCAAACTAGATTTACCTCACTCTATTGTATGACAGCATACTTTCAAAGCCTTTACAATGGAATTACAAAATTGAAGCAACAATACAGATTACCTCACAACTATAGCATAAGATTCAAGCATCCACACATAGCATCAACACCAATGGAACTCCAAAGTCTTCTTTATTCAACTTAGAAATGATACAATGATACAACAATAGGTCTATCTTCCCAACGCTCCAACTCTAACAAATGGAGAGGGGTATGCTTGCTTAAATAGCAAATATGGTGACAACTCCAAAGAGGGATGCGTGAGGGTTAGGGAGTGGCGCACTTAGTAAGGAGTGGCACATGAGTTGATAGGGAGATGTGTGGAGTGGAGTAGGGTGATGGGGGAGTGTAGGGTGAGTGAAGTGAGGATGAGTGAGGTGGAGTGGAGTGGTGAGGGAGTGAAGTGGGAGTGTGAGGATGTATGGGAGCATTGGGATGCGCACCATCCCTTTAGGATGCGCCACCTAAGCTAGTGGGGTCGAGTCCCTATCTTGGGATCTCCTCCACGCCCTTAACCCTCAGTGAAGTCGCCCTCATGTATGCTAAACTCGCCTTGGTCTTCGGTCAACTAGGGACATAGGAAAAACATGTTCCCCAGTTCTCCTAAAAAATAGGAAATGAATTAAATTACCCATTTTCCATAATTTTCGAGTAATTTTCATTTTTTAGTGATAATAATCACTTTTTTGTCTCGAAAGAAAGGAAATAAGGGTTTACATGATGCTCTAGACTGGAAAACAATTATAAATATGGCATCTGATAATGTTTGATGCAATATTTTTACAATTTATTGACTTAGAATTAAAAAATTCCATTTTTGTGGGAATTTAATTAATTCACTGAAACATTAAAAAAAACCTATCAAACCTAGCCACAATTTCCATAAGACTCAATCAAGATGACCTAGTATGAGCTCATATACATTCAGACACTAGGCATTGGTTTTCCATGCCAAGGCCTAACCACCAACACATATTCCAGCTCTGGAGTCAGTCTTCTGAGTGAAAAAACTTAGAAATTATTTAATCGCCCATAAAGGCAAGCAGAAAAAATAATTAACAAGTGAAAAAAACACTCTAGAGTACATGCTCGTACCTAGGCCTTAGGTGGACAATAGTCTTTTACAATATCTCATACTCGGGTCATTTATTACAATGGTGGAAATGTGGAAAAAGGTGGTCTTTTGAAAGATCGACTGAACTCTGAACTTTGTCATATGAGCACTGACTGCTCAATCTTTGGTGGCTCATTAGGAAATCTAGCTTGTGCAAACTGGTGGATAACAGGTCACCTTGTCAACCCTCCCATACCTAAACTTGGCAAATTGCATAGGGTATTTGAGCATTTGTTTGATTTGATGAGGTAGTTTTTGATGTCCATGCTTAGGTGGCTCTTATATTAAAAGTGATTTTACTTGCCATGATGCTTTGACTTGATATCCTTGGAGGGTCCACATTTGTTTTCGCATGACCTTGTTGATGGATGTTTTGGAGAAACAAGCCCAGCTTGGGCCTTCATTGGGGAAGGAAGCCCACCAGTTGGATGCCATGGCCCAGACCTTGGGGCAATACCGAAGATGAACGTTGCCTTTGGGGGCAAAGGAAGACACCTTGGAGGACCTCACCTAGCCCCTACAAGACCAACGATTTGGCTTTGGAAGCTAAGACATCATCTTGGAGGGCTTGATGTCACCCTAAGGCTAGGGTTTTGGTGGTGATGCGATGTTTGATGGACACTTGGCACGTTTGGATGAGGAGGATCCCTTGCACCATGAAGAGAGGCCTAGCGCATGAGAGGGAGGCCTTAGGAGGCCCAACGACTTCCTCTCTCTTGCTCAACGACTTGCTAAAGTGACAAGATGTCACCCTAGAAGGGGTTGACGTCATAGTTAGGGTTTCTTTTGTGCATTTTTAAAGTTAAAATTAAATTTACTTTGTAAAGGGAAAAAATAAAGGGGGAATGGCTCCCTTATTTTGTGGTTTACCCTAATCTATGTGGACAAACACTTTTTAGGAGTTTTTGTATAAATAAGGATCATTTTCATTTCATTTTATCATAACTCATTCTCTCTTGAGTGAGAGATACTTGGCTTAAATTTTCGCCCCTCTTGGGCAAATCACATCTCCCTCTCTCTCTCTTTGGTGTTATTTGGATGCTTAAAACTTGTCTTGTGGAGCTAAAGTGGTGTGCCATCTCTCTTGATGCTTGTTCATACATTTGTGGTGGAATATTCTTGGTAAGGAAGATTTTACCTTGTTAATGCTTGGACTAGGTAAGGAATTTATGCTTTGTATTGTTTCTTGCTTGGTTGCAAGGTTGATCTTGCTTAATTCTTGGAGGAGTATAAGGGCATACACCCTCCACTAGGATCTACCACTATTGTCTTGGATAAGCTATTTTGCAAAGGTTGCTAGGAGGAGTAAAAGGGCTTACACCCTCCTAGGTTTTGCATGCTCTAGGAAGTAAAAGGGATTACACCCCTAGATAAGTTGCAAACCCTAGCTCTTATACAAGAGACTCCATAACCCAATAGATAAAGCACGAGTCTAAATTGCATTGGAGATCCAATATTCTTGCATTGGAATACGTGATTTTAAGAGATATTGCAATTGTTCAAGTTGGATTATTTTCTACATGTTATAAGCTTTCTTGTGACCTAAGAGTGTCCTCTTTTAGCCAAGGATTTCATTGCTGCAATAAATTTAATGCTACAGCCATTAGGGCTGCAGAAAACCTCACTTTCTTACATCATTTACTCACTTTTCAACCGTGGAAATTGACTTCTAAACCTAGATTACTGTTCTATTGGTTATTGGCTATCTTTTTGACGATTTACTTGTTTATTTTTATAGTTGGAACTTGTTGTTGTAGCAATTGTTTGTTACAGCGATAATGTTGCCCTAACACTTTATTGATAACTTCATTTGGCAGCCCTAATTTACTGTCAAAGTTCATGCTTAAGTATTGGAAAGTTATCTATTGTTTTAGTACTTCATTGTCCAATAATTATTTGACAATTTCGATGGTTAAATCTGCAGTAACTAGTTATTGTTCTTGCTGATATATATTTCTGTTTACTGCTGCAATATAGGACAGCAAGCTTTTCTTGCTTGTCCACTTCATTTTTGGGCTTGTATATTTGTTTTTTCTCTTGTCTCGGGCAGGTACAATTCTCTTCTATAGATACTCAAGGCTCTAGCAACTATTTACCATCACCAAGACTCCTTTCCAAGCCATCTTCCATTTCTTAGCTTGACCTATAGGGGCATCACCTTTCATTACTCCACTTTCCATCTCATTTCCCCCCTATGGTCACCTGGGATACTCCACTTGTGTAGGATTTCTCCTTCACTAAAGCGAGGGGAATGCCTATCTAAGGTGACAGTGGGTAGGTATTCCCAAAGTTCTCGCCATCTTCTGGATTGGGTCGGCTTTGCCCTATTATCCCCATTTTGTGGATAACTAAGGAGATTATGTCTCAAGGCCCTCGTGTTGCAGATATGGAGTGTTGAGAGACTACATGACTAACAATACACATTGAACAAATGAAAAACCCACTCACCACCACAGATGGTCACAGTTTTGCAGATGGCATCCACCACACCAGTTGGCTTCCGGCAGTGGGCCTTGCTCCATGAGGTACAAGTCGGTATTATGGTGAGCATCATTTCAATATTTAAGCCATTTGATTATGTTGTATCTTAGATTACTCTAGATTTCATGATATATGTTTAGACATTATGCCTTTTGCCCTGCTTCACCTTGGTGGTTGACATTTTTCCCTAGTAAGTGGTCTTCATTAGGGATGGGTTTGCTACTAAGAACTCCCTTAAAGAGCCATTGTACTGTTCCCGACCATACTTACCACTTTCCATCATTATTCCCCTTCATTTCCTTATCCCTTGGGATTTTAGGGTGTATTGACCCAAGAAGGGGTTGTCCCTCATTCTATGGGAAGAAGGGGCTGAAGGCCCAGACGGGTTGATTGATGTTGGGTAAAAGATAAAATCCTTGTATAAACCTTCCAGATGCTTCGCCCAGGGATCACCCAAGAAAGCAGTAAAACGCTTATCTTTGAGTAAAGGGGACCCACAATATAATAAAGAATATTTAAAGGATTAGTTGAAGGATAGGAGGTCTTATCACAAGCCGACCTATTACATCCATGAATATCTAGTGGTATGACATTTCCATCATCTGGTCATCAAACCAGGGTAATGGCTCTTAGTTGCATGGCTGAGAGAAAGGGGGGCCTAGACTTTATTGGTCCTATCAACCCTCCATCTTCTGCAGGGCATATCTTTATTTTGACAGCCATTGATTACTTTATTAAGTGGACCAAGGTTGTCCCTCTCAGAGACGCACAGGATGAGCAAGTAGTTTCTTTTCTAGAATCTAATATCTTTTCAAGATTTGGCATCCCATTAGAGATCACTACGGACAATGGCAATAGGCAAGCAGAGTCCACTAACAAGAATCTAGTTAGGATCATAACGAGAATCATAGAAGAAAAACCTCGCCAGTGGCACACACTTCTCACATATGCCCTCTGGGCAGACCGTACAACCACCAAAGCAAGTACAGGATTTACTCCATTTCAGCTCGTATATGGCCAAGAGGCTATTCTGCCTACTAAGCTAGAGCTTTCCTCCTTACAGTTGATGTTACAGACTGAAGAATTAAATTCTTCTAATGTTCCCCAAAGGATAAATGCATTGTTAGCCATGGAAGAACAAAGAAACTTTTCCTTGGAGAACCTAAAAAGAAGGCAACAAATGAGCAAAGGTTGTTGAATTCAAGATTGACGACAAAGTCCTACTATGGGACTCAGCCCATGATGAAAGAGGGAGACATTCTAAATTCCAAAAATTATGGCTAGGTCCTTTCAAAATCGCTTTTATCCTTGGCACGAATTCATACCTTCTAAAGGACTTGGAGGAGCGAATGTTTTCTTACAGTACTAATGGTTCCCACTTGAAACATTATGTGGAACCAGCGTGATCACTAACGCTTTGTGTAAACATGACTATTGTATATAGCCCATTGTTTTACTGTTTTTTTTTACTTAGGTTTGTTGAGTTTTAATTTCTGTTGTTTGTTTCGCATGATTATCAGAAATAAAGTCTGGATCAGTTTTGCCATAACAATGTCATTCTGTAAGTATTGTTGATCGATGAAAATAAGATACACATAGCTGTCATGATGTCCTCCTTTTGAGACACCGCTAGAATAGTTTTTTGCTTTCAATACTATGATAGTATAGTTGGTTTTGTTTTCTTCCTTGTTTTTGCTATCCCTTTCTTCCATCCATCCTGAGATTCAAGAGCATATCAAAAGCATTCTCCTTAAAATTCTAAAAAGCATTATCGGTTATGAATCTTATTCGATTGTTATGCATACAGGACCAACTCCCCTCATACATCTCACTTTCCATAAGTAATTTCCCGAAGTCCCATCTCATCATTTCCCTTAAACCATCATTTTCCCCCCTGTTGCATAACTATTCTTTTCAGCAGTTTTTTATCACCTACTTCTATTGCTCCGCGGAACCAAACACTCTGAGTTCTAAATCTGTTGAGAACATATTTCCCTCTGGAGTCGCCAGTTTGTTGACGCCCAAAAGCGCAACATGAAATCCCTGCCTGCAAATGGGTTGCAATGCCTTATTATTTACATATATTTAATAATATGCTAAATAGGTGGGACTCCCTTGTGTAAATAATGACGAAAGACGCTTCTCTGATTTGCGCTCATGACTACCTTGCAAAAATGATTCTACAATTTGAGAATAAACATAGAAATTCGAGCCGGTTTCCATGTGAAATGGATGGATGATGAGTGTGCGGGCAATTTGATTTGAAAATAAGAAAAGAGGGGGAAAATGTTTGTTTTAATAAGCACATTGGTTTATTCTTGCTACACACATATTTTGGCATATTGTTCAAACATCAAGCACGGGCCACATTGCAAGTTATGGTGTATTGCACTTATGGTATACTTGTATATGTTATAAAAAAATTGATATGTTTTGTGCAATTATAATTCTTCACTAGCAAGGAATGTGGGACATGTTGTTTTGGTGCTAAATAATGGTTATAGGAGGTCGATTTGATTTGGCAAATGGAAATGATATGTTTGGTGGTGAATTAGACACATGGTTAACTATGTGTTTTATGAAAATATTTTGGAATTTTTGGGTGCGCTCCATACTTGGTTGTGGTTGATGGCAATTAATGTGAAAAGAGGGGAAGTGACATGCATTTACTGCATGTTGTTCTTACCCCACCTCGAAGTCGCCACCTTCACTTTGCTTGCGCTTGTTGTGGTTTCTTTGGCTAGTGTCGCCTCCATTTTGCTCGGCCTTTGGGAGAATAGTGATGCTCTTAGCTTTTTGGCATTTTCCTCATAGGTATGTTGGCTCTTATCCCTCCATTCATGAACTGTAACTCTGCTCTGAATAAAATCATTGTGTTGGCTCTTAGAGTTTGCATGCAGAGTGTGTTTGCTTTCTGAATATTACAGTGGGTGTATGTGGACATTCTGGCTGTGCAAATTACATTGGGTTTCTTCCTATTGGTATTAGTTTATGGCAAGTACAGTCGGCTTCACCCATTTCTTGCGATTAAGTTTTGAAGGGTTTTATTGGTGAATAAAAGGAACAGTCGGGTTTTTTGTGATTACTGTGTAACCCCATACCCTCTACCCAGTCCTTGGAAGACTTGCAGCTCTTTCGAATTATCATTCCATTGTTTGTGAATATATGTAAGACCTGTGTATTTGCCTTGCGGCCACCTTGGGAGGTCTGTGGAAAGTTTCGTTGTGGAAAAAAATGGTTTTGTTTTGCTTTGCAAAACATTTATTAATATTTTTCCCTTATGTCTACCCAGACCCCGCTTTTCTATCCGATATATGCGTTGTTAGTAAACTCGAACTCGGGTTTTGATACTTGTTATGGTGTTGACCCGACCGTGGAAAAGATTGGTTATATCTGTGAAGTCTTGGCTCATTTGTTATTTATCTACGAGGGTAATGTCGATTTTGAAGTTATATGGTTTCTAAAAAAAAACGATGACAGCCAGCTTCGCAATGGGGTTTCGAACCCAGTCAATTTATGCAACAATTATTGGGTTTGTGATATAAGTTTTATATGATGAAGGGTCGATGGCTTTATAGTTGTTTTCTCATCCTCCCATGCTAGCTTGAGGCAATTTGGGTATAATTGTTTTCAATTGACTTTGTAAACAGTCTCCTAGAAAACGTTCTACTAGTTTAAATGGATATCTATGGAAAAAGGAAAAGTGGAAAATGGAAATTGTAAAGTTTCACAGTCCTGAAATTTTCCTTGGGTTTTATATTGAGCACCATAAAAATTCTCGTGTCTTGGATTTGAATTATTTACAGAGAATGGTTTTTGGCAAATAATGACAATGTTGATTTTAAAAGTCAATAAATGGTATTCATGTAATAGAATAGTAATCATCTCATTCTCGTTCATTATCTCACCTTTCGCTCATTACAAAGCCCACCAACTTCCCAAATACATTTAATTCATCCCTTGTTTTGTTATTATGAATTGAATTTTAAAAAAAAAAGATTAAAAGGAAAAGGAAGACGACTGGTGTTGGAAGTTTGGATATGGAGACATTGTTTTTATAAGGAAGTTGCCTCTGCTTTTGCTTGAACAGTGTCCATTGGCTGGTTCTCGTCCATGCTACCACTTTTCGTTCATTACAAAGCCCCCGTCTTCCCAATAGCCCTATCACTCCATGTTCAAATGGCAATTAATTATTGAATTTAAAAGTATAATGAATGGATGGATTGCATGCGCTTCTGTTGTGAATGATAGACCCAACCTTTTGATTTTATTTAGGTAGAGTATTGATGCATGGATTGTTAAGAGTTTTTCATAACACGATTGGAATATTGCTTCAAGATGAGTTTCTTTAGCAGAGGCAGCAGTGGTAGAGGTGCAAATAGAGGCAGAGGAAATAATTGGCAAAGAGACCATAGAAGGCCACGATTTTCGATAAATTTTGACGTTGATCCGCAAGAACTAAATCAACTTTTCCCAACTGGGTTTTTAAATCTAGTTGGCCAAGGAATTTTGCAACCTATACCTGAGAGACTTCCTTTCCAGCCACGTCAAAATTTCTCTGGTATCCATGTCCCCCTTCATGTGTCTATCCAGCCAGAACCCCCTGTCAATGATGGCTGGCAAGAAATTATTCATCAACCTATAGCTCATCACCATGGTTGGCCTACTGTGTCGTTGCCATTACTGTTATAAAGTAATAGATGTGCTCGTTTAACCATAGACAATATAACAATATTGTCACCCAACCATAGGCTGAAGCCACCCCCGAGCACCTTAACCTTGACAGAGAATGATTCCGGAAGCAAACCAATAGCCAACCAAGGCTAATGCATCAAGCAAAGATAACCAAGACTGACCAGAAAGTCCAACCATAACCAATAGAAAGTCCGAGCCTAAACCAGGAATACAGATTGCAGCAGCTGCCAGCTGCAGCTGCTCCCCAGACTTGCGCACTTGCCCAGTTTCTGCAGTGCGCACTTCTTCACTGCTGAAATTTCGCGTTGATGTGTACAAAATGAGGTCTGTCTACTTGTATTTATACTGTTTTCCTGAGTTGTCTGGGCCGACTTCTCATTCTAGAGGCTAAATACTATTAAGTATTTCCTTGAGCTGACTTGTCTTCTAGGGTTATGTTCAATGCTTTAGGGTTTCTTCTTACTTCCTGGAATATTCTATTCTCATCAAGGTTACACGTGGAGATAAATAGCTACCGCAGCTACCATAATATCAACTATTACCCCCTCCTCCACCGCCAATCAACCCAAATGCCCAAGTTGATCATGTTGCCTCGCCAGTACAGTTCTCTCATGAAAGCAAAAGGCTAAAAACGGATGTTCTCGAGCAAGATAAGGGAAAATGAGTGGCCAATCCCTCCAAGTCCTCCAAAATTCCTCTGAATCTGTGTCTTCCCATCTTCACCTCAAAGATAGTTGCTCCCGTATCATCAGTGAGATCCGCCCACAAGGTCCTAATCAGCTGAAGATGGTTGCACAGGAAACGTCAGAAATGGGATCAAAAGAAGGCAGCAATGAAAAGAGGCAAAATGCCTCACACAACAAATATGGTTTTTAGTGCTTTTTAATGATTTTCTTTTGAAGACAAATCTTATTGGTGTGATAAAAAATGTTTTAGACAGCAAGGACATATTTAAACAAGATGTTTTGGGACAGCATGAGTATGACTCTATTTTTGGCT
>SNQJ01S0268534.1:8421-20245 GCA_010110895.2 Picea sitchensis
ATGAAATATCCTTATATCAGAGATATGATGCAAAGGAAAATCGTACACATGAAGTACCTTCCTACACATGAGAAGATTGCAGATATCTTCACCAAATTAACTTCGTGAAGAATGGCTCCCTAGTTGAGAGGGAGTGTCGATAACTTCAACCAAGACAAAATTCAAAATACATCCGTGTGAGAATTGGCATAATAAATAATGCCTCCCTAACTGAGAGGGAGTGTTTATGAATGCATCTATGTGAGACATTCTCCAGCTTACAAACTTGTGAGATGTGGATCATTGCAGCTATGTGAGTCTTTCTCTCAACTTACAAACCTGAGAGAAATCCCCTAAGAAGGGTACGTGAATCCTGCCTGAGACAGAGCTAGGAACGTAGAGATGACCTCCTCCATTCAGAGAGTTGAGAAGAACTCCAGATGATTATCTAGTGGGAAAGGCGATCTGTTGAGTTAGACGTGCCTGTGGCTAAGCACAAGGTGAACATGTGAAATCCCAAAGTGTTGGGTGCATCGTCATGTGAACAGAAATGAAGATGATGTATTAGCCTCCTCTGAGCAGCAGAGTTGACGAGAAGACTCCAAATGATTCTCCTGTGTGAGGCAGTGGGAAAGAAGATCTGTAGAGTGGACGTGCATGTGGACGAGCACAAGTGAACATGTGAAGATCTGGTACTTCTATGTAATGCAGTGAACCAGAGATATGACATCCCTATGGATGTGCCCCTAGTGGATGAGCACTAGTGGGTGTATCAGATCCTTTGCTATAGATTATTCAAGAGTCAAACCTCCCTGTAACCCTATTTGTAATATAAAGGGTACAGGTCGGCCCCACCTTAATGTGATTAATAATAAATGTAAAAGATAATTAATCTGGTTAATATTAATTATAATATAATAATAATAATTATTATTATAATGTGACTTAGAGAGGTCAGCCATGTTGAGCCAATCGACACTTTTGTTGACAGGTTTAGGTTAGTATAAGTAAAGGTAAAATCCCCATTGTGGAAACATATCTTTCAAGTGAGTTTGGAAATTTCAGCAAAGTACATTTACTTGGGATAAGTGCGCACCTCTCTTGGGCGCTAGTCTTCTAATGTTTGAGCACCCTCTTGTGTGCTAGGTCTTTCTTGGTGGTGAAGGTCTTTCTCTTGAAGAATATAGCAAAGGATTTGGCTGGGTTTTCTTCCCTTGTTGAGAAGGGTTTCCCAGGATACTTCTTGTGTTCTTGTGCATGGTGTTTCTTCTTGTGATCTTGGTTGCTGCAACATTCTTGTTTATGGTTAAGACAAATGCAAATTGAAATGAACTACATGCTTAACCTATCATATTGAAAAATCAACATCTCATACCCGCAGTGAGCCAAGACCAACAAGGCCTCAGTGGTGGGCAACCTCATCTAGGCAACAGCACAATGCACAGTCCAGATTATCTTCCAGCTGCTCTTCCATACAGCATTCTATCCGGATTTGCCTCCATTCAGCCTCGGATGTTAGGGGAGCGAGGGCTGGGCGACCCTGACAAGATTGCGTTATTTGTATTCAAAATGTTGGGTCCCTTTCTCCAATATCTGTTTTCTACTTTCAGTACTTCTTGTGTCTTAGCTTAGAGCTTGTGCTGAAATCATCTTAGTTTAGAGCAGTACTTTACTTTATTTTACCTTCTGCATCTTGCTCTATTTAGGAGTCATTTTCCCTGCTCCCAGTATGTATCGGCATTTGTGTACTCAGCAGTCCCACTGACCTACTTTTATGGTCATTTGTAAGACATTAATATAATTATATCATCTTATCTTAGCTATATCCATGTTGGTTTCTAATAAGAATGTCAATTCCATTGTATATACCCTTGCACATTTTGTTTTGCTGATGCAAATAATTTTCTGTCTATAAGACATTTTTCAAAAAAGGAAGAATGTCACTAGTCAAAATTAACTGTTCTCTTCTTTCTCCTTGACATGAATGTTTTTTTCCAACCTTTTCACACACAGATCTCAAAAGTGAATTCAAACCTAGTCACTTGGTTCTCAGCATCCATCCCATGAAGGGATAACCTCTAGTACAAGAAAACAAAAAGAATTGTGAATATGACAGCCTCAATTTTCCATAAGGCGCTTAAGAATACATTAGGCCATTCCAACACACTAATTCATACTCATAAGATCATTATGCAGAAAGTTCAAACTGCCAATAATGGAATGTATTATTGCAAAATATATGAGCAAAAATACAAACAGCAATGCATATTCAATCAAACAGTTTATGTCCGGCTTGTTCTTGAAACCTTGATTACAGCAATATTACAACAATAAAAGAGACTTGTCATAAGATGACTGCTAAACTCATTATATGGTTTAAAAAAGTGTAGAAAATCGATAGAGTACCTGTAATTTTGCAAGTTCCTGACAATAAGTACTAGGCAATATATCTGGCCGAGTGCTAAGAGCCTGACCAAGCTACAATCTCTCAAAAAAGAACAGAAGAGCATGGTGATTAGAAAGAGATTTATTGAAGATATGATGAAAAATAAATAAAATAATAAATAAAGGCATTAACCTGAACTGCAACAAACATCCAGATGCTTTCAGATGAGAAAAGACAATAAATTTATGACTTAAATTCACTGATAGTTTTTGAAAAAAGTACATAAGCACTGAAGAAAATGATAATGCTAGGTTTCATTATTTTATTTTATAAATCCAAGGATAAGGCTCCTGCTAAACTGCATCATGTTGAGAACCACTAACAAATACACCATTTACCCCACCCTCGCACCAAAGAAATTTATTATTTGACAATAAAGGCAACTTTTTTAGATTTTTATATCTCGTGATTTGTCATCAAAATGGCCTCTCATTTCTTTCCATCTACATTTTTTCTCTTGTATTATAGAAGCCTTAAAAGAAGGAACAAAATGAATAAAAGTTCAATACTAAGCCAAAACGCTCTGAGGAAACCCTAGATCTTATTTCTTTGTCTGGCGCTGCAATCTGCAACCGACAGGCCGCGATCATGTCAGGAGATGACCCCAATTCCCCTCTAGAATTTGAGACGGATGTTGAAGCTTCCAAGGAACTAGTGAGGTCTCTAGCTAAACCCACCACCTGCACATAATCCTGGGAAGCATAATCCTGAAACATACCAACCTCGTGAATCTCCTGCACATGACACATGGCCTCATCCCGAAATGAGTCCATCCTCCAAGCTACTACCAAGATCAACACGGCCTCCATCAATTGCACCTGCTGATGCCAGAATGAGGTATTGCAAGACCTCCATGAGACACCCTCAAGAGATGTGCTCTCCCCAACACTGAAGCTCAATGGAAAGTCAAAACAACTTTCCTCTGCAAAGGTCCACTCGCCCCTGTCAGTCGGAGAAATGCTCAACCCTGCAATCCCTGGATCCCATGCTAGCCTCTGTCGAAGATCACCATGATGATACTGCACTATGTTGACCATGCCTTTCTGCTCCCTCTATATATACCAGATCCTCCACTCCTGGATCCTCAAGCTGAAGTACCCGTGGCACTTGGACCTGCTATCCAGAAGCTGCATCTGTAAGAACATATCTGTGGAAGTAGTACTTGCCCAACCATCTCCATGCCCGATCACGATGATCAAGAGGGAGAAGATGTCTCGCTCCATAGGACAAGTACCTGTAGGCCCACTCCAAACCAACCCAAGGTGGAATGTGTGGCTCTCTAGCGCAACCCGGGTCAACTTGATGTAAAACATCCTACTAACAAAATGAACTCTCGGATCCCATGGTAAACTTGGAAGTTTATCACTTCCAGTCTCCACTAGTTGCTCCTATGTCGGACCGATCACTATCGGAAGCGCTTTGTGCTCATCTGTCATCACCTGGTCTATGATGCTCACCATCACGCACCAAGTCTCAACTGTTTGCATAACACGATCCACCTCTGACCTGCTGTATGCCGTAAAAGTACTCCTATCATGTGGTCTCGACCTACTCACTCTCCATGCTCTCAACCACGGCCTATCCCTCCTCATGCTGTTGTCTATGATAAAAGTGTCGGGACAGGATAACAAAAACATCTGCAGCTGACTGTAGGACTGAGAGGTGTCACATGCTTTGGTCAATCCTAAGGATTTGACCAGAAGCTCGTCCATCAGTATCCATGATAAATACTCTCCTGTGGTCATCATCGAATCCCAATCATCAGGTACAACCGGAAGTAACTCCTCTAAGTGCTTCTCAACCAACCTCCATCTCTCATCTCCCCTGCAACTGCTGAAATGGTGAAGGTGATCTCTCGCAACTATGGGTTGCTGCAACGGAGTGACCTCTGCATACTCCCCTAAGTGTATCTCCTCCATGCAAAGCAGTATACCTCTCTGAATCTCACTGTACATCTCGGCATGTCTCTTTGAGATACCACTCCTCACTGTATGCTCCGGCATACTCATGTTGTCTCCCGTAGACTCATGCTACATCGTAGATCCTGGGCGTACTGCTGGATCAACCTCTACATGGAGTTCAACTACTCTCAGAACACAAATGGAAGTGTCCTCCATCAACCGGTGCTCCTCTGCTAGATCACCAACATCCTCTAGCAACGTGACTGAGTGATACATTTGAGTGTCCACTAAGACAGCTAACGTGGATCTCTGACAAATCTCCTCAGGAGGCTCCTCTGATCTGGACTCTGATTCTTGAAGGGATGTATGTGTGCCTCTCAAGAATCCTCGCGTGCTCTCCAACTCCTGAGTGAGTCAGTCCATCTCCAACTCATGCTCCCTCAAGACCCTGTGATACAACTCGCCAATCCTCAGTGGGTAGTCCATGTCTGTCAATAACTGTTGGTAGTCAGTCCTCATCATAGACACTCTCTCCTTGAGAGTGTGAAAATCATCCATGGCAAATCCCTCATCTGAACTACCATGTGCCACTGATGCTCTCCAGCAGTAATCTTCCATCAATGCATGCATGTCATCACTACGCCTGGTGGCTGCCACGATCATATCCTCGTTGACTCTCAACTATGTTGCTAAGTGGTGTGACTCTTGATCACAGTCATGCTGAGGTACCACCTCATACCCCTCACTGCAAGTGTCAGCCCTGCTAGTGTCAACTCTGGAATCCCCAAAAACACTCTCTACATAAGATAATGTGTTGAACTGCCCACTGTCTACTGTGTTGTTGGGTCCTCCTATATGCCACTGCACCCCATCACTAGATGCTATCTCCCTCTGCATCACATTGTATCCTGTGTGAGCAGTTGTATCCTCCTGTGCACTCACCCGGCTACCATCATCTGCGCCTGGATCCCATATAGATGTGTCCAAACACGTGCTATGGTCGTCCTGACCAATAAAGAGTGCATCCCCATCAATGCAGGTCGATCCTAGAAGTAAGTGCTCCATCAACCTATCAGTCTCCACAATCTGCTCGACTAATGGAGTCTCAAAAATATGTGACTCAATCTCCTCATGTTGGTGTGTGAATGTAAGATCCACTGTCTGCACGTCATATGTCTCTCCTTGGATCTGTGGATCCATGTGTCCATGTCGTGCATCCCTCACACAAGGCTCCTCCATCATATCCGACATACTACGGGTATCCTCATGTGATGTGGTTGTCATATCTGTCTGGAAAGATGACAGATGTGTCACGGCCACCATAGGAAGCTGGTCATCTGTAGGTGCTAACACGTGTGATTCCTCACTAGTGTCACCACTCTGCTGAGGTGTAAGGTCATCAACAATATGCGATATGACTGTTGAAGCATAAGTGCTATCCTCCTGTCCATCCCACTGCTCCTCCAAAGTGCAAGGATCACTATCCTCCTCAAGCGTGCCATAATCACCAGCCTTTGTGCAAGAGTCACTATCATCACCAGACTGCTTCTGATAAGCATTTATCAATCCATCCTCACATGCCTCATCACCACTGTCATGGTGTACCTCAATAATATGCTTCTGACCCTCACCCCTACACCTATGATCCGGTTCCCAAAGAACCTTGCAACTGTAGCAAAGTTGTGTGCTCCTAATGGGCGTGGGGTCTCTCTGTTCTTCCCACCTTCTACGGTCTCTGGCTCTCTTTTCCTCTACTAAGATGATCCAGTGTAGAGCCTCGTCTTTGCTCCAACTGGGATATCTTAGGGCCACATACTGTGAGAAGGTTATTTGGGCCCTAGTTTCCTTGCTAAGGCCGGAATATATTATCTCCAAGCATGTTATCTCAAAGTATATCTCATCCATCTCTCCTTATGGCTCTGTATGCATGTGCTAATTCCCACTAGCTGGCAGGAATCTAAGCTTTGATACCACTGTAATGTTCCCAAGCCAATATGCAAGGAACATCACGGTTTTGGGTGTCTTTTTAAACTTTTACTGGTTGTGGTATTTCGTCAAACACTTTGCTTACTGTGAATATTTAGGTTGCGCTTAGGGTGTACTGATGTGTTATATATGTGTTTGCAGCAACAGACAAGAAGATAAGCAATCAACATACCTCAACCATATGCAAGATGATAGACAAGCCAAAACACTGCAGATCTAATCTTTATTTCATAACAATAAGCAAGAACCTACTACAATGAGATGCCAATCTGGAATGCACATCAGATGGCTCCAATAAAGACAATAGAAGATAGGAGCTGCTACAAAATGCTCCAAAAGACAACTACAATAAGCCTCCAAAGGATGGATATACCATGAAGACCAATACAAGACGATCTGGGCCATATGAAGTGTCAACCCCCCAAGTTGGAAGATGCCACGCCCTGCTAGATCACTGAATAGCCTCAACAATTTGGCCCTGCTGCCAAAGATGCCCAAATGCTCTAATGAAGATGCCAAACAGTAGATCGAGTAGCTGTAAGAATAACCCAGGTGCTCAAATCTCCAAGATGCTCCCCAAACTCATAGATCTGCCTCTCCTCCAAGGAATGGTGCGCCCCCCTGGATGCCTGAAACCCTAGATAATTCGGCCTCCCTCCTAGAGACCTCCAATGGCTCCACAAACCGGCTAGAATGATAGATCGGGACACTGCAGTGAAAACCCAAGTGCTCAAATCATCAAAGGACCTGCTAGACCTTTGGATCTAGCCACCCGTCAAGAAATGGTGCGCCCTCCTCTTGGGAAATTGTCCCACTCTCAATACAAATAAACCTCCACTGAAATACCTCCGGAAATAACCAAGAATGGTGCTAGGACACCTGCAAAGGAAACCCAAATGCTCAAATCTCCAAGTGCCCTCTCAAACTCCTACAACGAATCTTCCTTCTATGGATGGTGTGCCCCCCTTGCTGGAAACCCCCAATGGTGCACCCTCCTCCTCTTCATGTGCCTGTGGCTAGTGTAGAATCCTCTTGCACTAAATAGATCGGAACTAGAATGGTGTGGGACAGTATTGCATCTCCGAGACCAAGCTTGGAACAAGCTAGGTGGAATCTTTCACCACCGAATCATCCTCTAGGGTTTGTTAAGTCAAAACCCTTAAAACCCCCAAGAGATGGGCCCTCTAGCTAGTAGTCAGATATCAAAATGATAGACATACATTAATGAATGAATAGAGGCCCTTGCCTTTCCTTTATACTTCCTACTCACCTTCTTCCTCCAAAGTGACTTTCATTTTATTAATATTTAATTAATTAATTAAATCACCGTAATTAATTAATTAATCTTTTTACCTCTAAAAAACGCCTTATCTCTCCTTGTGGCTTCCCTGGCCACTGAAAGTCACTTCTCATCATCCCATCCTGTAGTGTTGCTCCTCCCGATTCCAATGAGCTATTACACTGAGAGGTTCCTCCAAGTAATGTGCCCAAAATGACCTCTCAATAATCCTTGTACTCGCTATAACATCCATCTGGCTACTCTGGTCATCATAAATCTCTGCAATGTGATGATGTCCCAAAGTGGGGACATTACACATTTCTTCTATGGTAAGGGTTTTTACACCTTTTCTTTTGAATTTAAAGAAGATAGGAACTTAATTTTTAAGAGCGACCCATATTTTTATGGATCCAGAGGCAGGTATCTGAATTGATGGACCCCAGATTTTGATCCAAAAAGTGACATTCAATCAGTTGCTTCTGTCTGGGTTCATCTCCCCCATCTCCCTTTGCATTGTTGGGGAGACGATGTTCTAAGATGCATTAGAAATTCCTTAGGAAAATATATTGATAAAGGGGAGCCAAAGGGAACATTGTTTGCGCAAGAATTTGTGTTGAAGTAGATCTGGAAAAAGGGATTCATGAGGCCATTAAGCTTGCACTTGATGGGTGGAGGCACGTCCAGCAGCTGGACTATGAGCAGCTCCCTTTTAAATGCAAATCATGTCATGAATATGGACATTTCATTAAGAATTGTCCTAAGAATCCCCAAGGGGCGAATGCGGAAGTCGATGACCAGGAAGGGGAGTGGTAGTTGGTTAAGAAAAAAGCTAACAATGGGAAAAATGCGGGGCAAGTCATTGGACCTTCAAACCCTTCTTGCCCTTCTAAACCAAAATCCCCTCCAACTCAAAATCCCAAGGAACATCAACGGCAGATGGGAATCAAGAACCAACCGGAACCTCAGACAGCCTCAGTCAACAAATTTGCAGCTTTGGAAAATATCCCGACTGAGAAAGGGACTGAAGATGTTCATGAACCCACCCACACCTCTTCAAAAAATACTCGGCATGTTCCATCTTCTCATGTCCCACAAGAAGAGGTAAGCTCTGAAGAAGAAGATGTAACTAGAAAAGAATCGACATCAATAAATCAACCAACCATCCAGGAGAAGATCGTAACAAGAGGAAAGGCTAGGCAAAACTCTGAGGAAGGAGAAATCCCAGCAAAGAAATCAAGGAAAAAAACAGGCAAGAAATCAAGCTGAGACACTCACGAGGAAAATGTCAACAGAGAAAAAGCCATGGGTAAGTAGCATTTTATTGAAACCTAACTCGAAAATATGGGAATAACGGTAATAGCAAGGGATCAGATCCGCAAGTCCCTCCCCAAGGGGGGAGGAACCCTTCTCTCTTCAAATAATGAAAATACTCTCCTGGAATTGCACAGGTTTCGGATGTAAATCCAAAGTCAAGGCCCTTAGAGATCTCATCAAACTAGAGAAACCCACTGTAATATTACTCCAAGAGACAAAAATGGATGATTTTTCCATCATCCAAGAAGGGAAAAAAATCTTGAAGCACGATGAAGGAGTAGCAGTAAGCTCAAACAGCACCTCTAGAGGTATTTTGATGCTATGGGACACCACACACGTAGAAGAGGAGGTAAAATTCTGCTCACAAAATTGGATCGTTTCAGTTTTAAGATGTAAAGAAACAGGAATAAAAGTTTCAATCATAAATGTATACATGCCAGTACAATATATGGAAAAAATAGGATGTTGGAACTCTTTATTGTTGTTAAAGAAAACATAGATCTTTCAACTTGTATTGTGGTTGGTGATTTCAATACAATTCTGCATAATTCAGAAAAAAGAGGGGGAAGCCTGGTTTGTGACCCCATGTGAGAAAGAATGGAGGATCTAATCTTGAATTAGGATTTAACGAACATCAAGCCTCTTAAAGGTCTTTACACATGGAGCAATAAGCGATCTAGGCCTGGCCATATAACAGTTCATCTTGATCGATTCCTAATCCATAGTAACGTTCTGTTGACCTAGCTTTTAATATCCTCACGAATCATTCCCTCTGCTCTCTCTAACCACAAGCTCATTGCTCTCTCTTTGAATGCCCCCCAAAACTTTGGTCTCATTCCCTTCCGCTTTAACCCTCTCTGGCTTCATCATCAAGAAGCAATCTTTATTGTTAAGACATGCTAGAATCAATACATCTCAGGCTTCCCCAATTTTGTCTGGGAATACAAGCTCTGTTCAATAAAGAAAGAACTCGAAGCCTGGGTAAAATCATCCTTTATCCACCCTTCCCACGAAAGATGCAATAGACTTCTAGAGCTGGAATCTATTCAACAGACAATAGAAGAGTCTGAAATTTTACATGATATACTTCAAAAAGAAAGAGAAGCTTACCAGAAGCTGCATCGTGCCTTTTGTAAAGAAGAGGAAGAATGGTGACTTAAATCTCACAATTTATGGTTAAAAGCAGGGGACAAAAACACTACTTTCTTTCACAAACAGTCACAAGCAAGAAGAAAAAAAATACAATAAGTAAAATTCTAAATGAAGAAGGCCAATCACTAGAGAATTTGGATCAGATAAAGGAGAAGACAGTTCATCATTTCAAAAAGCTATATGCTCATGAGGATGCAGAGGATACAGCTTGCTCACAAGAAATGTTAGAGAATATCCCATGTATTCTCAACCAGGAAGAAAATGACGAGCTGATTAGAGATGTTACAAAGGAAGAAATCATTCAAGTTGTTTGGAGCTTAGAGCAAGATAAAGCCCCAGGATCGAACATATTCTCCATTCATTTTTTCATATTTTTCTGGGATACAGTCCAGTTTGATCTCAAAAGACTGTTGAACTACACTCTTTGGAAAAAAAAAAGTGGGTGGCGCTTCCAACTCAACCTTTTTTGCTCTTATCCCAAAAGAAGTAAACCCTTCCTCTTTTAACAGATTCCGTCCTATATCTTTGTGTAACTCAGCCTATAAAATCCTCACCAAAGTTATTGCAAATAGAAATAAACCACTACTTACAAAACTCATTTCGAAGAATTAGGGGGGATTCATGGCAAATAGGCAAATAGTGGATAACATAATCCTTGTTTAGGAGGCTGATGAACCCCCATTTTGGCATCTTTTTGTTCCCTATATTCCTCTAGATACACATACATTTTGCCCTCTTTTTATGCTTTCCACATACTTATCTTTACAAAGTTCCATCTTTATCACAGGTACTATTATTGCCACATAATCTTCTTGATTTTTGTTTATAAACTAGAATTAGAATGAACTTTAGAAAATATTTGACTTATTAAATATTTGTGGATTTCAATGATATTAACTATGGCTACAGAATGCAAGACCCCAGATTCTAGCTGCATAATGCAAGGCCCCAGTTTCATATGAAGATGCGTATCAATGCAAGGCAATTTTGAGATATATAACGAGGATATTTTAAGAAGATATTTCCAGCACACAGCCACTTCTATACACACATCAGCACTTACGCATTATGACATGCCTTGAGTGGACAGCTTACATGTGAACGAGTGGCAGGACTGATAGTTTCCAGCATGGAGGTTGCATAACCGTGAGCATTAAAGAAGATGCTTAGTATCTTCACTTCAGCGCACATGATAAATCCAAAACAGGAATGTGCGTAACAAGTTTACCCAACGCATCTAAGACTTAAACAGCTAGGGGATACGTGGGGGCATTAAGCATCAATTTGTTTCAAACAGTATCCTAGAATCTAGGATTGGCGCTCTGTGTAGAGCTATCTTTACCCAAGTGTTTTGTATATATATTTGTATGCTCGGTTGAGCACAGACAGTTCTTCTTTTTAGTATATTAGCTTGAGACATATCATACAGTGAGCTGCGAGAATACTGTCCTGAGTTCTGAATTTCTGATATATATATATATATATATTCTGCTGTGTATGTGTGATCATTTCCCTGTGAATAAGTACTGAAGTGTGAATACAGGAGTACCTTGAACAAGGGCCCACTCATAGGTATAACTTGTATTATTTATTTTGCTGTTATATCCTTTGTTGTTAGATAATTCATGCATGATAATTCAATAGATATATGCTGATCAGATTGTTAGTTTTTAAGATTTATTTCAGAATTTGCTGAGTAATGTTTATGTGCATCATAATGGCCCTGGATATTTGCTGAATAATGATAGCTAAAGATTGTTAAGGTGA
>SNQJ01S0268535.1:1562-11824 GCA_010110895.2 Picea sitchensis
CAATGTTGCATTTTGAGATGAGTCATCTACCAAAATACTTGGAGAAGGTGTAGTAGAGCTTGGAAGAAAAAATGTAAAATCAAAAAATGTCCTATTGGTTTAATAATTGAAGTATAATCTACTCAGTGTTAATAAAATGTGTGATCAAGGATATACTCTCATGTTTGACTCACAAAGATGAAAATCAAAGAAGAAGGTTCAGGAAGATTGGTTGCAACTGCAACAAGAAGACCAAGTAACATATACGTCCTAAAACCACGAAAAAGATCCAAGGAAGAAAAAGACCATAAAAATGAAGTGTTATTAAGTGTTATATGTTCAGGGGGAGAAGCCCCAATCAAGAGAGTTATCTTTTTCCATTAAACTCGGGGGGAGAAACCCCACCCTTTGCCATTGATGTGAAAGGGGGAGAGAAATTGGGATCATGATGAAAGGGGGAGCATGCGTGTTTTCATCAATGACAAAGTGGGATATTGTTGGAAGATTCATTGTTGTCATTGATGTCAACCCTAGTCATTGTTTTTGGACCCCAAGATTGATGAAGGTATTTGGAAATGAAGGACAGTGCACATGCAGATACAAAACCCATGGATGGATAGTATACATCATGTTGTTTCTGGTGGTAGGTGGCATGTCACGTGGATCCTCGTGGTTGAGGAGAAATGAATTTTTGAAGATGAGAAAGTGAATTGAAGAAGGAAGTACAGGTCGTCCCTGAAGATAATTAAAGAAAATAATTACAAAATAAGAAAGTGTCAGGTCGGCCCTAATGTTAAAAGGAAGTGGTATAAAGGGTATAAATACATATCATTATACATTCATTTTACACACACATGTCGAATTTAAGAGGAAACCTGAAGTAAAGAAGGTCGGATTTCAAGGGAGGATGAAGTCTTTTGGTGATGTGTTCTAAGGTATGTTATTTACAGGTCATCTTACCATTTTTTCTAGAACGATTCAGATGGTGAAATTGATTTGATATTGATAAGACATATCTAGGTACCTATGGTAAACATTTCATCTCTTTATTCGCTATAATTTTGGAGATACACTCAGTGGATGATAGGGTTTTTGACTAGTCATGAAGCTAGTCATAAACAAGTGTTCCAAGTAAAACAATCATAAATTATTTATAGAGAATCCAAATGAAGTGAGACCAATTTCATTGGAAAGAGTACAGGATTTAGTTTCTTTTATGTGAGTTTCAGAATCTGATGTTAAATATTGAGTGTGGGGCATTCTATACAAGTTTTCTCTCTCGAATAAACTAGAATTGAATAAGGTCTACCATTCTCTCTATAACTTCTTTTTGGGGAGGATTCAAGGAGTGAAACTTGGAAGAGTTTCAGAGAATACATTGAGTAATATTATCTATAGAATCAGAGTATTCCAAGAATTGAATAATTTCAGAAGTTGAAGAAGTCTCAGGAAGCATTGTCAAGTTCTATGTGATGGTTGGTTGATGGTGATGATTTAATGTAAATTTTTATTATCTCTCATATATTCTTGGGTGGAAGGAAGGGGAAAGGATGGAGAGTTAAACCCTCTCTTGATATTGGAGGATTGTATCTTCATCTTGGAGGTTTATCCCTCCCTTTATATTTGGAAGTTGTAGCTACCTTTGGAAGTCATTACTTCCCTTGAACAATAACTATTAATTATTTTTCATATATTGTGCATGGTGTATTGTGGTGTATTCGTGTAACTCTTAAAATATTGTTCATTGCTTATTGGATATAATTGAATGGTTTAAGTATAAGTTGATTTTTTTTTTTAATTGTACTTGATACTGATTCACACAATGTTGACTTTCCTCTTCGAGGGGGTAACCTCTAGTGGAGAACCACTCTATTACAATAATTCACAAGACAAATATTTATCATTCATCCTATTATTTATACTAATTTTATCTACTAAAGAACATTCTAGATGAACATCTTTCTAGAAGCGGAAGCTTCTATTAGGTATTCTTACATTGACTTGTTCATATTTATTAAATAGGCCTTATTAACTAATGTCGGCCTTTATTACATGAAAAATGTATTATTCTATCTATGTGAGGGGTTAGGGAGGTTAGGTACCTAACATGCCCTCTCCCTTAAAAAGGTCCTTTCCCTCAAGGCTTAAGATGGGGAAATTTCTGCAAAACAGTAGCCCACTCCTAGGAGGCATCTTCCAGTGGAGTATCCTTCCATTAAACTAACAATTCCTAGATGGTGTGCTTACAGATATGATGCTCTCACTAGTCCAATACAGCTTGTGGATGCAACCAAATGGAACCTTCTTCATCCAACTTTGGTAGACTGGTCTGAGCATGGCACTTGGTGCCAATCACTTTCTTTAGAAGGAAACGTGAAAAATATAATGTATCTTGGATTTGTTGGGCAAAGCTAACTAATAGGCCATTGGTCCCACACATTTGAGAATAGTATAAGGACCATAAAATTTAGGGGTTAGTTTCTGACACTGTTGAGATTTGGGTGAAGTCTACTTGTATGGTTGTAGACAGAGAAATACTTGGTCCCCTTCAACAAATTGACATTCATAACGACCCTAATCTGCTTGTTTCTTCATGTGGTTCTGAGCCATGACCAAATTTTCTTTGAGAGTACAGAGAATGGTCATGCAGGCTATAATATTGTGATCAACCTCCTGAATCTTGGAGACACTTGACATGAATGTGATAAATGATGGTGGCTTATGTTTTTGGACTAATTCAAAGGGAGTCATGTGAGTGGCCGTATGGTAAGAGGTGTTGTACTACCATTCAGCTAAGGGTAACCACTAAATCCACTGATGTTGTCGGTCATATGAAAAAATTCTCAAATATGTTTATAGACACTTGTTGACCACTTTTGTTTAGCCATCCGTCTCTAGATGATAGGTTGTACTAAGATGCAATTGGGTTCCCTGGAGCCTGAATAATTCTTTCCAGAAATTGCTGGTAAAATTTGGATCACGATAAGAGATAATAGAATGAGGCATTCCATGGAGTTTGAAGATATTGTCCATACAAATTTGAGCCACTATAGATGTTGTGAATGGGTGTTGAAGAGCACATGAATGAGCATATTTGGAGAGACGATCCACTACCACCATGATGAGTGACTTATTTCCTAATTTGGGTAAGACCACAATGAAATCCATAGAAATACTTGTCCAAATAGTAGGTGGAAACAGAAGCGGTTGGAATGTGCCAAGAGTTTTGACAGTCTCTCCCTTATTGCATTGACATATATCACATTATACCACAAAGGTGCAAACATCCTATTTCATATTGTCCTAGAAGAAATAACATTTGACCCATTCATAAGTTTTGTTAAAACATGAATTCCATGTAGTAGGAGAAGCATTAAACTCAGAGAGCACCTTGGATTTAAGGGTCGACTATTTTCTTAAATATAGGCGAGCTTTATAGTGAAACTATTCATTATGCCAAGAGTATCCTAGAGCAACTTGGGGTTCTTGTTGCAGTTTTTGGATGAGGCTGGAGATTTTGGGGTCATGCAATCATTCCTGGAGAACAACTTGAAGCATGTCAGCGACAATGAATGAGAGTGAAAATAAAGACCCTTCTTCTTCATATTCCCTAGAAAAACATCAACCACCACATTTTCTTTACCCTTTTTGTAAATGATCTTGTAATCATATCGAAACAGCTTGGTCACCCATTTTTGTTTCTTTGGGAATGAAATGTATTGTTCCAGGAAGTACTTGAGGCTTTGATGGTCCATTTTAATTTTGAAGCATTGTCCCAATAGATAAGGGTGCCATAGATCTAATGCATGAAAAATAGCCATAATTTATTTTTCATAGATCAATTGGCCCAAATGTTGCTCTAACAATTGTTTACTCATGAAAGACAAAGGCCATCGATATTGCATGAGGACTGCCCCAATTCCTCTCCTTGATGCACCACATTCCAGAACAAAGGTCTTCGTGAAATTAGGTAGGACCAATACATGAGTAGTGCACATAGCTTCCTTCAAGGCTTGGAAGGATTGGTCTGTTGTTGGAGTCCAACTGAAGGAATTATTTTTAAGGAGAGATATTAGGGGGGCTGCAATTTTTCCATAATTTTGAAAAAACTTGCAATAATAGTCTGTTAAACCCAAGAAACCACACATAATTTTAAGAGTTTTAGGGCGAGGCCAATTATGCATAGCTTCAATTTTCTTAGGAACCATCCTTGCCAACAATATGACCCAGGTACTCAACTTTGGAGATGCCAAAAGCACATTTAGACTATTTGAGAAAAAATTTGTGCTTGGAGAGGAGATGGAGAACTTGATCTACATGGGTGACTTAGGCTGGCCACATTTTACTATATATGAGAATATCATCAAAGAAAAATAACACAAAGTGACAGACGAAAGAACAAAAGGCATGATTCATGAGACTTTGAAAAGTGGAGGGGGCACTACAAAGACCAAAGAACATGACCAATAACTCATAGTGGCCCTCATGAGTGAAAAATGTCATCTTGGGGATGTCTTTCTCTTTCATAAATATCTGGTGGTATCCAAAATGAAGGTCGACTTTGGTAAAGTATTGAGCACCACTAAGTTCATCCAAAAGGTCATCTATGACAGGGAATGGGGAATTTGTCCTTGATGGTACGTTTGTTGAGGGCACAAAAATCAGGACACATGTTCCAAGTGCCTTCCTTCTTGAGGAACACGACAATAGGGGAATAATAGGGGTTGGTACTAGGATGGACAATACCCACTTCTAACAATTCGTGGACAATTTTCTAAATTTCATTTTTTTGAGTAAAGGGATGACGATAAGGGAAAACGTTGGGAGGAAGACTTCCTTGTATTAAAGGAATATAATGATCAAGGTCGTCGAAGGAGGGAAGGCCCTATAGGGTTTGGAAAATAGTGTGATGGCATGAAAGGATAGCTTGAAGATATGGGTGTACTGAGTGTGTCTCAATTTCTTAAATGGAATGGAGTTGGGAAAATATGCTAGAATGACCTTTTTTGAGAAACTTTTCCATGCAGTGAGAAGTGATGATATTTAGAGATCCTGCAGTAATGATTTGGAATTTATATTGTTGGCCTTCCAGTTGGAATCACATATTGTCACAACCACCCATGTCAATAGAAAACATGTGAGATTTCAAGTTATACTAACCAATTTGTAAGAGCACATTTTCACCACGCCCTCCACATTTCATGGGACCACAATTGGCAATCATGATTTGAAAATTGTTGATAGCACGGATATAGTAATTGAATTCTTGGGAAAGGCGACGATAAATAAAATTATGAGTGTTTCCACTGTCATCTAGGATGATGATTTTCCTATGCTTAATGTAACCAATCAATTTGAGGGTTTGAGGAGAAGAAAAACGAGTGAGAGCGTGTAGAGAAATCATTGGTTCAACTTCAAGAGGGTCAGAGGGTGGCGTAATATCATCGGTTAGGGGTAGTGCTTCTTCAGGTGAAACCTCAACATCTTCATCATAAACATCCTCAGAAATGGCCTTAAATTATTATTTTTATTTACACTTATGCCCTAGAAAGTTTTTGTCATCACAATTATAACAAAGACCCTTGAGTTGGTTTTCAACCATTTCTTCACATCTTAACTTGTGGACCTTTAGAGGAGTGGCTTGAGGTGCAAGGGTGTTGGGTTTAGGGTGGGGCACAAAAGTGTGTTTTCTTCTCTAGGCCAAGATGACCCGTTGTGCCTCCATAACATGATTAGTGGCTTTCAACCAAGTCTGAGGGTAAGCCATGATGACATGGGCACGAATTTCATCCTTGAGGCCACTAATAAAGCATTCCCTAAATAAATCATCTGTCATGCCGTCCATTTGGAAATCCAAGTGCTCAAAGGAAACAATAAAATCTTCCAATGTTTATGACTATTTCAACTTGGTCAGACATCCTGAATGGTGGCTTTCTATGTCAAATCGTTCATACAACTCTGCAACAAACACTGACCAACCAATATACCCTTAGCGTTCATTGTGATTCCATTGCCACCATTTCCATATTTCCGGATCAAAATAGAGAATTCCATAACAAAGCTTGGTTAACTCTTTAGGGATACCATATAAGGAGAAATAATGTTCCATCTGAGTAACCCAGTATTGTGGATCTGATCCTTCAAATTTGTTGACCTCAACTCTAGGGAGACAAGGGTCATGAGGTAGAGAGTTGGAATGAGAGTGTAGAGGTTGGTTGGAGTCAACAACTTCAATATAGAGAGGTGGGTCAGAGGAAGGACCCTAGAATGTTTTCATGAATTAATTGAGAGAAGAATGGACTTCAACAATTTGGCTACTGAGATGGGCTTGTATGTGGTCCATTTTTTCAGGAATGGTCAAAATGTCCCTATTTACTTAGGCATGAAGGGCAGTAAGGTCAGTACTTAGTTTTTGATTGGTTTCTTCTTGGTGGGTGGGATCCATGAGGGGATGAGGGTTGGGCCCATAGACAAGAAAGAGGATAAGTGATATATACCACAATGATCATGGTAGCGAGAGGAGACCAACGAGATAAGCAAGAAATAAGGGTTTCTTCTTTTTTTGTTTTGTTTGTGTCCCAAGGGTTAAGTTCTTCAGGGTCCCTATAGAAAAGGGTTTTCTCTGTGCTATAGCTCTTTGATATATGTGCGAGGTCGAATTGTAGTACCCAACCTATTATCTCAGGGCACCAACTAAGGAGTCTAGATCATACCCTTAGCTGTACTACTCAATTACCCAGGTACTAGAGAGTATCTTCTCGAGTGTTGTTCTCAGTGGAACTATATCATTTACAAGGATGATCGATCGATCTATGGATGGTTTCAAGATATCTAGGGGGCACCCGATATACCAAAGGTACTTGGAAGCACAATTCCATATACAAGTGTTGTTTGATGTGCGACCACTCAAAGGCGTACCAATAGGGGTTACAAGGGTGTCCAACAATGTGAGCTTAAATACCTCTTGTATTTCTTATGTGTATGCTTCCCTGACCGCGAGTTTATGCACAAAATGACAGATACCTATAGTTTAAATAGGTCGGAACACATCTCTACCTTGGAAAAAAATTATTCCACAATTTCTTCCAAAAGTACTCTGATACCACTTGTCATACACCTCATTATGTGATATTAGGCAGAAACATGAATATGATACCACTTGTCATACACCTCATTATGTGATATTAGGCAGAAACATGAATATAACGGAAATTACGAAAAAAACAACAACATAATGTTTATTGAAATGGGTGCAATATTTATTATATAGGTTTTATTAACTAATGTTTACCTTTATTACATGGAAAATATATTATTCTATCTATGCGAAAAGTTTGTTATTAAACTTGTAATTTGGAATGGAAACCTTAAAATAAATTCTCAAAACAAATTTCTATATTTCTATATATTATATATAATATATGAGATAGATGACAAAGATCAAAGATAAGTCCATAAAGCATTTGTTTTGAAAATTTTAGATTTAAATGAATTTTTATGACTCTCAAATTGATAGATTCAAAATTAAATGTAGATATATGACAAAAGAAAGAATTATTGTGAGTAACTTGTAGTGAATACGGTCAACCGAAATTAAATTAACAGTTTTGAATAGTTTTGAGTTATAGAGATATTATTTTAAGATAACGAAATGTTATATCTTGGAAACGAACGAACTGTTATATCTTGGAAACGAAATCATAACATTCTCTTAAAAATATGATAGATTTCATGAAAGCTTCTTCGATTTATGAAGCAATGCGCACACTGTACTGAAGCAGCAGCTTAACCTGTGTGTCGTATTCATCCACAGAATCACTTCCAAGAAAATCTCCACAAACTTTTACAACGTTATTTCTGGTCGTCACGCTAACTCTGCCTTGTTGACAAAGTGACGCTGTAATATTTAAACCAAATAGCAGGTGTGATGAGTTGAAGAATTTGACACCTGCAACGACAAGTTCCACTATTCTCACAATTTCTTTTACTATATCCAAACTTTGCAGCTTCTCTTTCCACTCAGAGAGAGAATCTTCGCTTTTTTCATCAGCCATCACTAAGCAATCAATTAAGCAGAGCCCTTGGTCAAGTGCCGTACTTGAGGAAAACCATTTTTCCATTCTTTAAGGTATAAATCTCATTTACCTATAATAGATTAAAAGTGTAAGATTTACTATAGTCATAAATATGTTCACTTAGTTTCTATATGTTGGTCAAATTACTTAACAAAATCAGCTTGTTGCTCATGATCAATATGTACATTAAACAATCTTAGAAACTACTCATTCACCATGAGATTATATAGTTATTCTTAACTCTTAAAATTGACTTAGAAACAAGCTATAAGAGACATTGAGATTAAATCTGTAAAATTTATAAACCTTATATTGATTATTTTCCAAAAGAAAGAGCAATGTTCATGATCCTCTTCTACTAGGAAACCTCTAATGAGTAGAGCTCCAATTACAATCACAAATCTTAACAAAACATTACATAGCTTTCTAGCTCTACAAGTAGTAAAACCATAATTACTTATTGTCCCATCATTAATGAGTGCCAACCACTTAATGGGTCCTATTTGATAAATATGACCATTTTACATAAATTAACTATCAAGTAACTATGTAATGAGCCTTATTAAAAAATATGGCCTCACACATTAATTGACTACTACATACCCCAAAGTAGGAAGGTTAGGGTAGGACCCTAACATGCCCTTCTCCTTCAAGATTAGCATTGTCCTCAAGGTCAGAGGTGTGGATATTGCTATAAAATCATCGTTGGTTCCCAAGTGACATCTTCTGGCTACAAATGTTTCCACACGATTGGGACTTCTCATATAGAGTGTTGGCATAGTCGATGCTCTCTAGTGGCCACTATTGTTTCCAAATTGTAGCCAAATATACCTTTCTTCGTCGAGTTTTAGAAGGATAGTCTATACCTTGAAATCCAATCCCATGATCTTCCTCAAATAAGACACGTGAAAGATTAAATATATCTTGGAGTGAGCTAGAAGAGCTAATTTGTAGCCAACTTGTATGATGTGTTGAAGGATTTGACAGGGTCCATTGAACTTTGATGCTAGCTTCTAGTGGCATTTCTATTTGAGAGATGTTTGTTCATAGGGTAAAAGGTGAATAAACACTTAATCCCCTTATGCAAAAGAACGTTCAACTCAATGTTGGTCATCTTATTGCTTCATTCAATTTTGAGTCAAAACTAGATTGTCGAATGGATTCTCTAGTGTGAAGTGTGTAATCCTCTTCATGAACCTTGGATGTGCCTAGTAGATATGAAGTCACTAAGTGGGTGTTTTTCGCATGGAAAAATTCATATGTTGTCACTTTTTTAGTACCATGATAAGCGATATTGTACCACCAATATACAAGGGGCAACCACTGTACCCATTGGTGCTCCCTGTTTGAAGTCATTGTACCTCTTCCTAAGGAGGAGGTGTATGATTTGTTAACTTTGGATTTGAGGTGGCCTCCTAGTATATTTCCTCAGGGTGGGTAGGTTGGAACACAACATTTTGAAACATTTTTTTCTCCTTACATTTGTTTCCTTTAAAGTAGCTCTCATCATAATTACAACAAATTGTGTTGGTGTTCAAGCATTTCTTCCTTAGTCAACTTTTAGAACCTGATTAGTGGAGTAAGGGGGGTGTAATGGTTGTAAATGCTATCTAAGGAAAGGGTGAGGAATACAATATGGTCTTTTGGCTTAAGCATTTATTACCAACTCTACTTCCTTAGATCTCTAAGAGGCTTCTAACCAAGTTGTTGGGTGTTGCATCGTGACTTATTCTATACTTTCCTCATTGACACCATTGATGAAACATTATTTAAAAAATAATCAATGAATCCCTATGTGTAGATTACTAACTGGTCAAGGGATGTCATAAAGTCTACAACTATGCCTATTTGGCACAATTTGGTCTAGCATCCCCAACAATGAGTGTCTCTTTCTAAACGAGCATAGATGGATTTAAAAAACTAGTATGATTGCTTATACGATTTCTATCATTCTATATCCAAGTATATGTTGATGTTTAGACAACATCGGAAAGACATTCTCTAAAAATAATAATTAATAATATAATTATTATTGATTATTAAATATCATATATAATAAATAAATGATAATAATAAATAGTTATTGATTATTCAAGGGAAACATCCTTTCATGGATGATCACCTTATGTTATAATAACCAACATGGTATGCTAACTCCCTAACCCCAGAAATCTCCCAGAAATCTCGAGAGAAGACATTGTAGCCATG
>SNQJ01S0268536.1:0-11824 GCA_010110895.2 Picea sitchensis
GCCAACAATGTATATTATGATTTATTAAAGCATACCTTGCGCCTGTCAGATCTGTCTTTGTGGACTTGGTTTTCCATTCATTTGTCCGTTTGGAACTCAAATCTTATACGTGCAGAGAAGAATACAACCATGGATCATGCAACTGGATTTTGTTTCTTCTGTCATCTCTCTCCAAGCGATGCACTGTGTGTTGTTTAATAACAACGTATTTTGGACTGCAATTTAGTAGAATATTGGCTATGAAAACTGGTGCGACTTCAATAATCTCGGGTTCGAGGGTTTGTTGGTGCGGATATTCATAAGTTCTCTCATCTGGGCACGTGAAACATTGTGGGGGGCGTCGATCAGCCTTAGAGATTTGCTGCTGCAAGGGTCATTTTTTGATCCGCCTGTTTCGAGGATTTTACTGCAACGCTAAAAGCTCCATCATCAATTTGTTCTCTTGAGGGAATCTTACGGGCCTAAAATTAGAGGTGGTTTTCACTCAGCAAGAGAGTTTCACTGCAGAAAATTCTCTATTGAGGGGTTGATTTGTCCTTTTGGGGGCCCATTTTCTTGCTGGGGAACTGATCTCATTGTTTAGAGGTCGATTGGCTTGATGGGGAACATTTTGTCTGTTGGGTGCCACGATCTGAGTTTTTCCCTTGCCTTCGAAATCCGTATGATTGCGATTTCACCTCTAGCTGGCCGATCTATTTGATTGGAGGCCGATTTGACTGTTGGAGGATGGTTTCCACAAATCCAAGGGTTTTACCACTCTTACAAGTAAGCAAGGTTGGGCGATCTACTTGATTGTGGCCGCTTTGATCTGTACCAGCAGCATGTCTCTATTTACAGTTCATGGATCGGGGGTAGGCAGATGTATTCTTTTGTCTCCTTCATGTAGATCTCAGATCACACTGGATCTAAATTCCCAGGTATTTTGATTAAATTTTTTGTTGCAATCTTTTGCGGGTTTTTATATTTAAAGACCAAGGTTTCCATAATGGAGGGCAAACATACAATTATTTCCAACATTCAAAGTTTGAATCTAAAGCTTTTTACAGAAGTTTGCAAACATCGAGGTGAACAAAAGAAATCTAAAGGTTTTTAAAGAAGTTTGCAAACTTCGAGGTGAACAAAAGAAATTGAAGAAGGTAATGGAGAAGCTTCAAGCTCAAGTTGATACTTGGAAGTCTCCCATTAATGAGATGGAAGAGAAAACCACTCTTCTCAATGAGCATTTTTTTTGCTAAATTAAAAGAGAAGGAAGATATTATTGTGTGTTTGCATTAATATCAGCATCAATTCTTGATTTTAATGGTGTTTTTTTCATTTCCAATCATTGGTGCACCTTCTTTACCAACTTTTGAGTCACAAAATTTTGGTATTGGGTTAAAATCGATGCATCATATGGGCTACACTTGTGGAAGCCTTGGTAAGAATGGATAGGGGATTGTAAATTCCATTCAGCCTGTGATGAGACCAACAAAATCCAGAGTAAGTTTTGATGGGACTTCATTGCCATTAGCAAGTTGTGACGATATTTATGTCATCCAGACTCACTTTGTCCCAACACAAGAGTCCATCACTTTATATGGCTCTTCTATTGTTGAGTTGCAACAACCACCTACACCTCTTATTGATACAACTTTGGATCTTTCACATCCAAGTTTGACACCAACTTCACAATTAGAGTTGCCAGTATCAAACTCTTCATCACATGCATCCGATTTTTTGGGAGCAACAGACTCTTCAGAATTAGCTCCAGGGTCTACATCCTCCACATATCGACATACTCAACATCATGATCAGATACAAATTATAGTCCTATTAGGTATCCAAGGCCTTTTGTCAGTTCCTCTTCTTTCAACTCTTTGATGAAAAGATATATACGACAACATCTTGGCAAGGTGTCAACTTCGAGGATTGTTTTTGGTTGGCTCGATGGTTGGTCATGGCAACATTTGAGGAACTGTTTGAGGACATCTTACAAATGTGCTTCATCCATGATACCAGGATTGATATTGAGGATTGTTATCCATGATAACTATTTATGGTACCTCTCATTCTGCACCTTGGAGTAGTGGATTTTGTGCCACTCATGCAGATAGGTTTAGGAGTGTAACCGAGCATTTGTCTCCATATACTGCCTTGTTTCGCAGTATCTTGGAGCTTGCCACTTTGGAGTGTTTCTTTCTTAGGTTTTGCATATTTGTCTCCTTTAGCTCGTACTCCATACTCTAGTCATCGGTTGTGACATCCATTGCCATCGTCTTTTCCACTTCGTTCAACATTATGGGGGGATGGTATGCAATGCTTCCTCGAGTGATTTTTTACTCACCATGTTCAATCGAGTTCAAGCATTTTCAGAGTGAGCCTTGTACACAACACTAATTCCTATGTTGACTCGGCGGTTGCAGCGGCTACTAACCCATGCACTCTGGTGAGATGGATTGGTGTCCATAGGGACACTTAACATATGGTGTTGTCTCGGTTGTAAATCAATACCTCCTATGGATTTCTGAGTTAGGGACTCATTTCATAGGATCAATCTCTTTGTTTGAGAAGTTTGAAATTTTGGATTTCTACATGGATCTTTGATGGAGTTGATAGCATGGGGCAATTGGCCCTCTTTAGAGTTTTGGCCATACTTCCTATTAGGAATTTTCAACATCCATAGGCCTTATTGATCTTTTAAAGGTTGATGGTGTTTTATTTTGTTCGAAACTCTGTTCTGGTTCTTCACCAACACCTATTTTTCTGGAGCACTTATGTGATGGTTGTTAGTGTTTTACATTCTCGTGCCTATGCAACCAATCCTCTTCATCTTCAGAGTTAAACCATGTTCTTTGAGGTTACTTGGCCCTCTTTTTTAGAGTTTGGTCATACTTCTTGATTTGAGCTTTCATCCTTTGCATGCCTCATTCTCTTGCTTTTCAATGTATCTATGTGGGATCTTCTTCAATGCCATTTTCAACATTGGAATTTTTCTCTCTTTTGGAGAGGAGTTTTTTCCTACGGGTTTTTCTATTTTTATCCATTTATGAGAGTTTGTACATGGGTACCTCATCAGGCCTTATTGTCAGGACCCATCTTTGTTTTCTTTTTTTTTCTTCGTACGTTTCGCTTATGGGGGGTGTTGGAGTTCCAATGAATTGTTAGAGTTCCAATGCACAGTGAGTTGTAACCTCACATAGGAGCTCTTATCTGCCCAACTGTGATAGTTGGCACTAGGCCTATTTTCATTGTATAAATTGTTGGAGTTACTTCACACACACCTAGGATTTATTTTTTCTAAGGTTTTTCCTTGTTTATTAGTCATTATTCAGTCTCTTATATTTTAGGAAGAATATTCTTCTAGGGAGAATATTCTCTTCAGTTTTCACTTCAGTTTGATCAAGTTGAGTGGAGTCTAGATGCTACATTGGCATTGTCACCATGCAAAATTGGGATCATCACCAGCTAATGCGCATTGTCCTTGGGATAATCACCATACTAATGAATTACCCATGATTCCCTAATCTCCTCCTCACTTCACTCTGTTTCAGTCAGTTAACTGAAGACTGATAGACTAGTTAACTCAACTAGGTGGCAGTTCACTCCCGCAACTACCCGAGAGACTAGACTAGGTGGTAGTTTACTCCCATAATTGTTGGCGTGTGTTCAAATCACTCTAGACCACCACTATGGCGCATTGGCTTATCCTCTAGTGCGCATTGGTTGAGTTATACATAGTATATCATGTGTAAATTATTCATTATTCATTTGGTTAATGAGAATTCTTGTATTCTTTCTCTCTTGCTTATTCTTTCTCAATTTCTCTCTACAAATGTGTGTGCTATTTTCTAGCTAGATATATTATATGCATGTTCAAAAAATTTACATGTTATCAAAGCCGACATACTGCTAAGCAAAAGACACATCGAATTATTTTTGCAGGTACCAAAGATTGAAGATAGCGAAAAAATGAAAATTTCAAAAGAATTCCTCCTTACACCTTACAATTACTTTGCATGGAAGGAGAAGATGATCATGCATCTTCAAAGCATAGGATTGTACTAGTTAACCATGAACATAGAGATATAACCAACATCACCCATAGAAAAATCCAAGTATCTAAATCGAATGGATGAAGCATTCAGAACAATTTGCAGTCTCATTTCTCACGATCTCCTTTTTCACATATCTTCCTGTAAAACCCCCAATGAAGCTTGGATCACCATGGAAGGGCTCTTTGGAAAACATGATGAGATGAGGGGACACATGCTAGAGGTGGAATTGCTCATATTGGATCCAAAAAGCTTCAACAATCTCCAAGATTTCTTTACAAAATTTAAGGATTTACTATCGCAATTCAAGGCTTGCAGGGTTGATAAATCTAAGGAGGAGAAACAAATGGTTCTCACCATTCTCTCCAAACTTGGTCCTGAATTCTCAGTGTTCGTATCCACATTCCATTCAGTCAAATTCACCTCTGGAGCCACCTGGAAGATGCCTTCTCTTGAGGAATTTATCGAATCCCTGACACAAGAGTAGGCAAAGCTCATCGACATGGGAAAAATCAAATTCCCAAAGGCGCATGCACTTACTGTGCAAGATGGAAGCGGTAATCAATATCAGAAATCTAAAGATAAAGACAAAAGGAAAGCACATGAAAATACAAAGAAGGAAGGGCACTCAAAACCCTTCACCGATGCCTCCGAATCCAAAGGTGGAAAGGGAAGAAAATAGGAGAAATGCACATACTGCCATAAAGGATTCCATCCAGAATCCACATGCATGCAGAAACAAATAGATCTAATGTTAAGTACCAAATAATTGCATACAAAAATTCCACAAAGATTCATAGAACAATATAGAAGAGCCACACTTTTATTATAGAAAACCCTTGAGGTAGGGCAACACCATACAATGGATCCTATTATGGAAGGGATCCTCTCATGTTCACTTTCCTCTTCGAGGGGGAAACCTCCTAATGAGCTTCAACTCCAAATACAATATTTATCTTCATATCCCATTACATTGCTTGAACCCCTTTATATAGTGCTACCAACCACCTAAGAACATTCTAGAGGAGGAACCTTCGAGAAGTAGAACCTTCTAAGAAGTCATCTTACATTTATTAAATCTAACTACCATAGTGGGCCTTATTTAATACTATAGTGGACCTAGTCCACCTTACATTGAATGGCATCCACTATTATCACTATGGGCCCTCTGAGCCCCCCCACTACCTCTCTATCTACCTAACATTCCATCCCCCTTATGAAAGCATTGTTCTCAACGCTTGATGTACAACCATATACCAGGGTCCCATGGATAAGTGTGGACCATAGTGCTGAAGTAGACTAGAGAACCAAGGTCCCATGGATAAGTGTGGACCATAGTGTTGAAGTAGACTAGAGAACTAAGGTCCCATGGATAAGTGTGGACCATAGTGTTGAAGTAGACTAGAGAACCAAGGTCCCATTGAGAAATGAAAGCCACCATGTTGAAGTAGTCCAACCTCCATTGCAAACCAGAGTCCCATGTCCAAGTGCTCATGTGAACTCCATGCAGAATATATCGGCACCCAATAACCAATTGAAAATGATGCTCCCAATACTGACACCTATCATGTGGATCCAAATAAGAATATCCATCCACATAGTGGGAAAGGGTCAAAGTTGAATCTGGAAGGAACAATTCCATTGTAGAATATGCATGTTGGTCACTAGTAATCATAATTGGCTCTGGATTTCTCACATTGAGGTTATCTACAAAATGTGGAGTAGGGTCAACAAATAAAATATGAAAGTGGTTGTCATCCCCAAAATGAGAACTATCCATATACCAAGCATCACAATCGGCCTCAAAATCATACCAAGCATATACTTCTTGATTATATTCATCCTTGATGTTTTCCATAAGATATGTCTCTTGTAGGAGATCCAATGACCATTGACTATTGTGATAACTATCTCCGTGGTCTTGTAAACTAGCCTTGATGCCTTGCAGGTGGTCATGCATATCGACTTTGAATGCTTCAATCATGTGTAGAATTTCCCTGAGTTGAGAGTGCATATCCATTGGAAACACCACAAATAATATACCAAAATAAAACTCGTAAAATGATTTATCCAATGACACTGATCTGGTAGCAATCTGAGCACCCTATGAAAATTTATGAACTCTACAATCCCGTCGTCATCACGAAAACCCCCAAAAATAGTTGATTTTCAATTAGTGATATCTTCACTTTCGTAACTCTGATTCGAACGATTTTTTTTTTAATTGGGTGAAATTGTGAGAAGAGCTCAGATATGTAATTTGTTTTGGCAAATTAGGCTTCCAGATTCTACAGAAATAAAAAAATCGCGTCGTCGTCCGCGGAAAAAACCTTGTTTTTTTTTTTAAATTGTCTATATCTTGACTTCCCGAACTCCGTTTCAGACAATTTTTTTTTTTTAACTTGGGTGTTTTCTAAGAGGAACTCAGATATACAACATTTTTCCGCAAATTTTTCACAGAAATATACAAAAAAAAATCTGAATGTCACGACCCTCTTTTTTCTTCTCCAACAAACAATCTGCAAAAATAAAAATATTTGCCCACACTTCCTGCCAAGGAAAGTGCTCTAATACCAATTGTTAAGTACCAAATACTTGCATATAGAAATTCCACAAAGATTCAGAGAACAATATAAAAGAACCACACTTTTATTATAGAAAACCCTTGAGGTAGGGCAACACCATACAATGGATCCTATTATGGAAGGGATCCTCTCATGTTCACTTGCCTCTTCGAGGGGGAAACCTCCTAATGAGTTTCAGCTCCAAATGCAATATTTCTCTTCATATCCCATTACATTGCTTGAACCCCTTTATATAGTACTACCAACCACCTAATAACATTCTAGAGGAGGAACCTTCTAGAAGTAGAACCTTCGAAGAAGTCCTCTTACATTTATTATATCTAACTACCATAGTGGGCCTTATTTAATACTATAGTGGACCTAATCCACCTTACATTGAATGGCCTCCACTATTATCACTATGGGCCCTTCGGCCCCCCCCACTACCTCTCTAGCCACCTAACATCTAATGACTTAAATACTTCAGCAAAATAACCTTGGAGATCGCATCCCCGAGGGTGCCAAGAAGAAGAAGATAGAAGATCGGAATCCCAAGAAAGGCAATCCTAGCCATGCTTTGATTGCCATCAAATCCTCTCTTGATGTTTGGATCATAGATTTAGGAGAATCACATCACATGGATGCCAAAAAAATAGTCTATTCTTCATTGGATGCATGCAAAGTTCTTCGTATTATGATGGGGGAAAACTCTCTAGTCGAGGTCACCGGAAAAGGAAGGATTGAACTCACCAATGGAAGCTTCAAGAATGTGTTGCATGTTCCCAAACTTTCCATCAATATTCTCTCCATGTATTAGATGAAAAATTTCGACACCAGAAAGAAAGTCATATTCAAAACTAATGCAATGGATATCTACAACATGCAAACCAATTCTAGGGTTTCTACCAGTGAGGTAAATCATCAATCTAGATTGAATACATTTTTTGAATTTATTGAACCATATTTTTCTTTACTACTTACCCATGCTGATGAAAGAAATAGGAAATGGCAAGAAAGGTTTGGGCATTTAAATTTCATATATATGCAACAACTTATCAAGCAATAATTGGATGATGGTCTATCAGACATCCATTTCTCCAAAGGAATCTGTGAGGGATGTGTTCTTGGAAAATACCCTCAAGAGAAATTCGACAAAGGAAATACTCAGAGAGATTCCTCTCCTTTAGATCTGATCCATAGTGACCTCATGGGCCCTTTTCCGCATCCATTAATCAACAAATCAAGGTATGTGCTCATTTTTTTTGATGATTTCTCACGCTTCACATGGATTTACTTTCTCATGAAAAAATCAGAGGTCTTTCAACACCTCAAAGATTTCAAAGCCCTGGTTGAGACACAGTCAGGAAATAAAATCAAAGTCATCCGAACTGATAATGGGGGAGAGTATGTCAACCATGAGATCCATAATCTTTGTCATGAGGCATGGATTCAATTGCAGCACACGGTTCCCTATACTCCACAGCAAAACGGAGTTGATGAATGGAAAAATAGATCTTTAAAAGAGATGGCATCTTGCATGCTACATGTAAAGTCACTTCCACAGAGATTATGGGTCGAAGCACTTAATTGTGAAACCTATATCCAAAACAGATCTCCCCATAGATTTGTCAAGGATAAGACTCCCTACAAGGCTTGGAGTGGCCTCAAACCGGAAGTGACCCACTTTCGTATTTTCGGTTCACGTGCATGGGCCCAGATTCCCTCTTAAAAGAGGAAGGCACTTGATACATAGAGCACGGATTATATCTTTGCTAGATACCCCAAAGGTGTGAAGGGATACAGACTCATTGATATTTCCTTGGATTGGCTCATCATTGAGCGTAGTTTCCAATTCGAGGAAAGTGTCTCGCATGTACCTCAGTAGCCGCATGCATATACCTTTGTTCTTCCACTTGTTCGAGATGATGAGCATGCACATGTCAACTCTTCTTCAGAGGAGAGTTTTGATTCATAGGATTCAGATGATCCAAACACAGAGTTAGTATAGTCAGATGCAAATTCAGTGCATCCAGATGCAGATGTAGAGCTAAAGCAGAGGCCCAAGTGGGCCCAGACTACTCTTCAGGATGCAGGGGATCTTGTTGGTGATCCAGTTGATACTAGGAGGAATTGATCTAATTTTGAGGAGCCTCCTCTTGCACTAAATGCCACTGAACCATTTCCACCTAGACATCTTTTCTTGGTTCAGTATTCCAATCCACAATATTATGGCGAGGCTGCTGGAAATCCCTTTTAAGAATTTTCCATGCAAGAGGACTACAACTCCCTCCTCGAGAACCAGACTTGGGATCTAGTTCCCCTTCCTTCTGGAAGGAAACTTGTCAGGTGCAGATGGGTCTACAGGACCAAGAGCACAGTGTATGGACAGATTAGCAAATACAAAGCCAAGATAGTTTCCAAAGGCTTTCAACAGGTGCATGGCATTGAATATCATGAGACCTTCGCTCCAGTAGAGAATATGGATTCCATGCGATTGGAACTTCCATTGCGACAACCAAGGGATGGGAATTCCATCATATGGATGTGAAGAATGCATTTATTCACGAAGATCTTTGTGAGGATATATATATGGAGCAGCCCCAGGGATTTATGCAGGATTCATCTTTGGTCTGTCGACTGAAGGAGTCTCTTTATGGCCTCAAGCAGGCTCCAAGGGCATGGTATGCCAAGATGGACTCCTACCTGCTGTCACAGAACTTTGTACATTGTAAGTCAAACCCGAATGTCTACATGCTCAGGACGACTAACTCACTTCTACTCTTAATTATGTATGTTGATGACTTGTTGATCATTGGTTGCTCGACTTCATCGATTGTTGTAGTCAAGAGGATTATACATGACAGGCTCTTAATGAAGGATATGGGTTCACTACACTTCTTCCTTGGACTCAAGATCAGTCAGGATGTATTAGGAATCAAAATATCTCAGGCCAAGTATGCACGAGATCTCCTCAAGAGATTTCACATGATAGACTGCAAGTCTTCTCCGACTCTTTTCCTATCAGGAGTCAAACTTTAGGATGGTGGGGACACTCCACTGGTTGACAACACACTGTACAAATAGCTAATGGGGAGCTTGTTGTATCTCACACACTCTAGACCAGACCTCTCATATGCATTTGGTGCAGTTTCCAAGTTCATGTAGGAGTCGCATGAGCTACATTGGAAAGATGCAAAGCGTATCCTTCAATATGTATAGGGAACCATCACCTTTGGGATTCATTATGAAACAGACTCTACATTGGACATCATCGGGTTCATTGATTTTGACTGGGCTAGCGATAACACTGATCGCTAGTCCACATCTGGTTACTCACTTAGTCTTGGTTCTAGGCCTATCTGTTGGTCGAGCAAGAAGCAGGATGCTATTGCTCTATCTTGAGCCGAGGCAAAGTACAGAGGGGTAGTTAACATAACCATTCAGGCTACGTGGCTACAACATTTTCTCACTGAGTTGGGCATTGAGTTTCATCGGTCGATCGTCATTTGGTGTGACAACCAGAGCACTTTGAAGTTCTATAGAGATCCATTTTAGAGGCAACGGATGAAGCACATTGATATCCACATGTGCTACATCTGAGACATAGTACAGGAGGGGACCATTGACCTCCAGTTCTGTCCTTCAGCATAACAAATTGCAGACATATTCACCAAGACCTTCACTTAGTACAATTTTCATTCTCTGCGAAGTTGTCTTGGAGTGAAGGACACAGTTGCCTAGCAACTGTCAGTTCTTCTTTTGACATACATTCTACCTTGAGGGGGGGTTTTCCCTCTTTCCTCACTTTATTTTAGTGTATATTTTGTATTTAGGTACCTAACATGGCCTCGTTGCTGGGACCCATTCTTTATTTTCACCATAGTGATGTTTTGGGGGGGGGGTTGGAGTTACTTCACACACACCTAGGATTTATTTTTCCTAAGTTTTTTGCTTGTTTATTAGTCATTATCCAGTCTCCTATATTTTAGGAAGAATATTCCTCTAGGGAGAATATTCTCTTTAGTTTTCACTTCAATTTGATCAAGTTGAATGGAGTCTAGATGCTACATTGGTATTGTCACCATGCAACATTGAGATCATCACCATCTAAAGTGATTTGTCCTTGGGATCATCACCGGACTAGCACATTACCCATGATTCCCTAATCTCCTCCTCACTTCACTTTGTTTTAGTCAGTTAACTAAAGACTGATAGACTAGTTAACTCAGCTAGGTGGAAGTTCACTCCCACAACTTCTCGAGAGACTAGACTAGGTGGGAGTTTACTCCCGTAACTATTGGTGTGTGTCCAGATCACTCTAGACCACCACTATGGTGCATTGGATTCTCCTCCAGTGAGCATTGGTTGAGTTATACAGAGTATATCATGTGTAAATTATTCATTATTCATTTGGTTAATGAGAATTCTTCCATTCTTTCTCTCTTGCTTCTTCTTTCTCAATTTCTCTCTGCAAATGTGTGTGTTATTTTCTAGCTAGATCTATTATGTGGAAGTTCAACACATTTACCTAAATATACCTTCATCCTTGCACATTAAGCAAGTAATTGTGCATGCAAATCAAGTTTAGATCCTTCATTCATTCTCTGGTTTGTAGAAGTGTGGTGTTGCAGTGTGATCTTAAGGAGTTCTTAACTCCTTCACAATCTGTGTGCCTGACTAGGTTGCAATCTTTCTACATTTTTGTTTCAGCTTTGAGATCTCATGTTTGTAAGGGAAACTCATGTAGCCTTTATTTTTATGATGTATATATAGCACCATTCACACTAGCTTTTTGGTCATTTGAAGGATTATGTATACATATATAGTTGCATAACAATCCATGTCTTCAAAATATCGTTGTGTAGATGAAGGCCATCATGAATGTAATAGATTGTTTGATATATGATATAGAAATTTTCTCTTGTGCATATTATCAGTTCATGTCTTTAGTCTCATATTTCTTTCTTGTACAATTTAAATATTTGCTATACACAAGAACATACAATGTTAAATGCATATCAATCATATAAAAACTACTATGACTAAATACAATTTAAAGATGTTCATGTCTTTAGTCACATATTTCTTTCTTGTACAATTCAAATATTTGCTATACACAAGAACATACAATGTTAAATGCATATCAATCATATAAAAACTACTATGACTAAATACAATTTAAATATCTTTAAATTTTATATGTTTAATATTTACAAGCTCAATAAATAT
>SNQJ01S0268537.1:0-10532 GCA_010110895.2 Picea sitchensis
TGAATATATGAATATGTTAAGGTTAATTTACAGTGCACACTAGATTAGATATGAAAAATGAATGTTAAGGGTTAAATATGGTAGAATGATGAAAGTTGAAGTAGAAGAATAACATTCCTAATATCCCCATGAGTTCCATCCCTTCCATGACTGCAGACATCTGGGTCTTCCAGTCACCCATAAGACATTTCGGGTGAGACTGCATTGTGCACTCTATGTGCAGTTTTGCCTTCTGGTTTACCATAGGGGCCGATGGTTTCTAGGGTTTTGCTGAAGAACTAAGGTAGAACCCCGGTCATCCCATACATCCAACAATATGGTATGGTATGGTATACCTTGCCTTGGTATGGTATGGTATGCTATGGTATCCTTGGCATGGTATGGTATGGTATGCCTTTCCATGCCATGGTATGGTATGGTATGCTATGGTATGCCTTGTGATGCAAAAGCATCATTAGCAAAGCCCACGTGGAGGGACAACTCATCGCCATAGCGCGCCTTTTTAAAATTAATTGGAATGTAAAGATGACATTTTTCTGTAGATCCATTTTGAATGGATGATTGAAGATGAGAGAAACACTCAGAAACTGAATGATTGCGAGAGGTCTGGGAGTTTCACTCTCAGTCTTGAATGTAACGAAGCTTGAGTAGTTGTTAGTTGTTACTTCGATAGAAGAGGTAGTTAGAGGGAACCCTAGGACCTTCCTGTATAGGTAGATGCATGGCATGCCCAAATGAGGTGGATGGAGGAGTATTATTATTGAATAGGAGGTAGAATAGTTTGTTTTGAGAGAGTTGAGACTCTGTTACAGTCCAACCTGCACATATTGTAATCAAACATTCATCTTAATAGAAAGAAAGAAAATTTTCCCGCATATGAACTTTCTGTGTGTTTATGTGTATTGAATGAATGTTATGTGTCTGTGTTTACGAATGTTGTAGATGTATGTTAGAATTCATCTCCAGGGGATAGATAGACTTTGCTATCTGTTTATGATTTATAGAGTTGTTATGGATTCTTAGGCTATGCAAGGAGTGCACAAAAAAATATTGGAGGATAGGTAGCCAGTGGAAAGAGTGCGCATCTTAACTCTATTGAGTTAGAGAAGGACGTGCCAAGACGACACACCAGAGTAGTCACAAAACTCAAGAGAAACCTCAGAGTTACTGAATACTCTGTAGAGTTCCGCAAGTGTGCATTGAGCGGATGCAAGGAGTGCATTATTGAACCTGAAAGAAATCAAGATTATGGAGGAAGACCTGTGCAAGGATTGGGTTGCTAGGAGGGCACCATGGAAATATTCTAAGGAAGTGGAAGGGCCAAGATCCTTTGGAGCTCTAAGTCAGTTCGAAAGCTTAGAAGAGATAGAGAAAAGAGTGAATAGAGAAGGACTTATTCCAAGTCCCAAAGCTTACGAGGGATAACGTCCTAAGAAGCGAAGGCGTCCCAAGATAGAGGGATCACAGGAGAAGGTTCAAGGGCCAAAATCCTTGAACACTTAGAAATTTTCCCAATTTTGGGAGAAAGTGCAAGTTTAGGAGGAATAACAACATCCGTTGAATTGAGTTGCAGGGGGAGATGTGGCTGCTAGATCCACGTCTAGACAGAAAAAGAACACAGAGGGGAAGAACAGATTCGAGCCGTTGGATCTAGGTGCAGAGGATCGATAGTCATCCAATCCAGAGGTAAGTGAACGAGCCTTAAATCCTTTGGAAGTGCACAGAAGAACAAACTTACAAAGTCCCGAAGCCCGAAGTGCCGAAGTCACACATAACCATTGATCATGAAGGAGGTACGTGTCAACAGATCATGGACTTTGGGTGAAATCATTCCGGGAGGAACGAGTGCATAGGAGTTTGAAACTCCCAAATCCTGAATAACCTAAGTAGATGGGATCCATCGATCTATGAGAGGAAACACGTCGTTAGATCGTGGACTTCGAATAAATTGCTCCAGGAGAAACATAGCATGGAGAAGTTGAGACTTCCGAAGGCCGAAGTCCCGAAGAGGACCCAGGCCTTTGATTTGAGGAAGAAATGTGGCAGACGATATGCCATTTTGGAGAAATTCACTCCAGGAGAAGAAGGAGGGCGTTGAACAAGAAATCCCAAAGGCTAGAGCCGGAGTTCATCTGGGCCGTTTGTTCGTTGACGACAGGCATCAACAAATCTTCCACTTCGGGAGGGAGCAGGCATAGGAGTTTGAAACTCCCGAAACCTGAAGGGCCGAAGAGAACCACAATCGTTGATTCATGAGGAATACACATCAATAGATCATCTTCTTCAGGTAAAAAGAACTTCGGGAGAAGGCAAAGAGTTTAGAATCGAAACTCCCGAAGCCCAAAAGGTGAGATCGATCGTAGCTGCCGATTTGAGTGGAGGACATGCGCCGATAGATTGGGAGATAGGGGAGCATGTGCTCAAGGAGGACAAAGGTCACTGACTGGCAGTTGACTAAGGTAGAAAGAGGTCATATTGTATCCATTGATCAAGAGGCGTTGTCGAGATTCAGATATCAATGGTCACTCTTAATTGCGGGGCCAGGAAGTGCTCATACTTTAAAATTCTGAGAGCGTGCCGCAATTGAAACCACAATATTTATAAACGAATGCATGGCAGTGGCTAGTGAATTGCGGGGAGAAAAGCGGTGTGGTCTCAAACCACTCTCGGTCTCTCCTCAATCACATGTTTCTATGAGGACATAGCCCAAGGTCATATGTGAAATAAAGGACCTTGCGAGGGGAGCTAGTGTCTGTTAATTAATTTCTTCGAAGAGGCCAGGAAAGAGCCCATGGGTTTGACAGAACCTGCACGAAGAAGGAAAGGGTAACTGTGTAGATTGATTGGGGACTAATAAAGGCCCAAAGATTCGATCCGAATCCTTGATTTGAATGATCCTAGATTAGGAGGTCAAGCATCCCCGAGGGGAGAAGGGGGGTCTGCATCAAGTAGTATCAGAGATGAATTTTGTTTGAAGACAATAGAAAAAGGAGACAAAGTTAGTTTGATATCATCAACTGATATTAAAAGCTTAAAATTTCTTGCAGACATCAGGCAAAGGAAAGATAAGATAGTTTGACTACATCAAGTAGTATCAAGAGTTGAATTTTGTCTGTAGATTATAGGCAAAGGTAAGAAGGTGAATAGAGATAACCTGATGACATGAAATGATATCATAAGTTGAAGTTCGCCTCTAGAAAAAAGGTGAAGGGAGACATAGTACTGATGCTCTATGAAGATTGTTCCAAGGTGTGCAACAAATGGTAGACAACCAGGTGGGATGAGGTAAGAGGAAGATGGCTACTGAAGGCCATGAGCGTGGTCGAAGAGGAGACCACCAGAAGAAAAAAAAAGTAGAAATTGACAAAGAGCTCATTGAGATAAGAGAAAGAATGGAACAATTGACATTGAAGATGCAACAAGAGACAAAGGTACACTGGACATATGAATGGCCTTTGAAGAGGAAAGTGAAGTGGCCTGTCCAGAAGTTGTTATCTAGAAGGCAACAACAAGTAATGAGGAAGTGGCTAAGACATGCTAAACAACTCAGTGGCATAGAGGAGAGAGTGATTCACATATGTGAGACAGAAATTGGAAAATCCCTCAATGATGAGGAAGGGAGATCAGCTAAAGGTCTCACAAACTGCTAGGATGGTAGAGGTGAAATTTCATATTTCCAGGGGACAATGAGATGATATCAAATGAAGATCTCATAGATTGCTAGGAGGACAGGGGAGAGATCTTAGATCGCCAGGTGAGAAAGGAAGAAGAGAGGAGACTATCTTAAAGTCTCATGAACTCAACTGAGAGTTCATATTGGCAAGGAGAGCTAGTGGAGGAGGATAAAAAAATGCATTCTGATCATTGGGGGAATTCAAATATTCCTGCTAAATAGTCCAACAGAGGCTAGTACAAGTGTTGCACATGAGGAGGTGGTGCAACAAGAATCCAAGAAAGAGGCCATGGGTCCAAATAACTTTAAAGCTAACCGTGTCTATGATGCAGGTGCAACAGAGGAAGGACAACCAACCATGACTGTTATGATGAAGGAGCATATATCATAATCTGCCCAAGGAGAAGAGGAAGAGGAGAATTCAGATGAATTGCTCACTCAATGGAAGCAAGAGATAAATATGTTGGAGGATTGGTTGAACAATCTAGAACTAGAAAAGGACTTCTAGGATGCAGTCATGCAAAGGGAGACAATCATGCAGATTGCAGGAGAAGAGAATTCAACAGAATTGCTAAAAAATTTCAGCCCGAGAGTTGAATAGGAGATGACTGCAGCATTGAAGCCTACAGCAAAAGAGGAAGCAAACAACATAGATTTTGCTGAGCTATATGAGGAATTGGAAGCCCTGGAGAGAAGGGTAAATATGCAAAGTAGGCATATCCAATAGGTCAAATTGGAAACATGTGGAGGAGCATATCAACCTGGGGAGTACCTGGAGGAAGTTGGAGTTGAACCAACATAAGAGGAGATGAAAAAAGTCAATCTGTCAGAGGCGGAAGCTGAGAAACAACTCAGTGGTGAGACTACAGAACTGGAGTCTGCAACAGAGTGGCCAACTAGTGCCACATGAGATGAAGATAACATGAAAGTTCAGATTAATCAGATTGCTAAAAAGGAGAAAGAGCACACATTTCAATGTGCCCAAGAGATGGAGAAAGAAGAACATTCAGTGGAACTGCTCAAAAGTTTCAGCCAAGGAGCTGAGCAAGAGATAACTATAGAATGCGAACCTACAATAGAGGAGGAGAAAATAGATAGCATGGATCTTGTTGATCTATGTGAAGAGTTGGAGGACCTTGAGAGAAGGGTAAAAATGCAAAAGCATCTTATCCAACAAGTCAAGTTGGAAATTGATGGAGAGAAGAGGCAGCAACAAAGCATATTGCAGGGGGGAAACCAGCCAATGGACCAAATGGACAAATAAATAGAGGAGATAAAGAGATTGATGTTGGAAGAAGCAAAAGAAGCAGTCATTAGAGAAGTATGGGACAAAAGAAAACCTGTAGGAGAAACAGGGAAAAATAAGTAGCAAGGAAAAGGAGTAGATGAACAACTCCAAGAGAAAGTGTGGGACCCTGGAGGATCTCAACAACATGGCAGAGGGAGCCATGAGTAGGAGCTCATGATTTTTTGAGCAACGGAGTATGATGCAGGAGCATCATCAGAAAATCCCACGTGGAGGGACAACTCAGCGCCGTAGCACGACTTTTTAAAATTAATTGGAATCTAAAAGCTGGCATTTTTCTGTAGATCAATTTTGAACATATGATTGAAGAAGAGAGAAACACTCGGAAACTGAATGATCATGAGAGTTATGGGAGTTTCACTCTCAGTCTTGAATGTAATGGAGCTTGAGTAGTTGTTAGCTGTAACTTCGATAGAAGAGGTAGTCGGAGGGAACCTTAGGAACTTCCTATATAGGTAGATGCATGGCATGCCCAAATGAGGCCACTGGAGGAGTATTTTTATTGGATGGGAGGTAGAATAGTTTGTTTTGAGAGAGTCGAGACTCTATTACATTCTAGCCTGCACATATTGTAATCGGGCATCCATCTTAATAGAAAGAAAGCTATTTTTACCGCATATGAAATTTCTGTGTGTTTATGTGTATTGAATGCATGTTATGTGTGTGTGTTTATGAATGCTGTAGATGCATGTTAGAATTCATCTACAGGCGATAGATATACTTCTCTATCTGTCTATGAGTTATAGAGTTGTTATGGATTCTTAGGCTGTGCAAGGAGTGCACACCATAATATTGGAGTTTTTGTAGCCAGCGCAACGAGTGCGCATCCGAACTCTATTGATTCAGAGAAGGATGTGTCAAGAGGACACACCAGAGTAATCACAAAACTCAAGAGAAACCTCAGAGTTACTGAATACTCTGTAGAGTTCCGCAATTGTGCATTGAGCGGATGGAAGGAGTGCGTTATTGAACCTAAAATAAATCAATATTCTTGAGGAAGACCTGTGCAAGGATTGCACTAGGCCAACACTTAGATGAAGTGTTGAAAGAAGTCGTTGGAAGACTTCATCGAGCGCAATGAGTGCACCATAAGTAAATTAGTTTTAATTTACAAGCTCAAGGAGGACAAGCATCGGGTTGCCAGGAGGGTACCAAGGAAATCTTCTAAGGAAGTGGAAGGGCCGAGATCCTTTGGAGCTCTAAGTCAGTTTTAAATCTCAGAAGAGATAAAGAAAAGAGTGAATAGAGAAGGGCTTATTACAAGTCCCAAATCTTAGGAGGGATAAGGTCCTAAGAAGCGAAGGCGTCCCAAGATAACGAGATTGAAGGAGAAGGTTCAAGGGCCAAAATCTTTGAACACTTAGAAATTTTCCCAATTTCGGGAGAAAGTGCAAGTTTAGGAGGAATAACAATAGTCGTTGAATCGAGTTGCAGGGAGAGATTTGGACCGCTAGATCCACATCTAGACAGAAGAAGAACACAGAGGGAAAGAACAAATACCAGCCGTTGGATCTGGGCACAGAGGATCGACAATTGTCCGATCCATATGTAAGTGAACAAGCCTTAAATATTTTGGAAGTGCACAGAAGAACATAATTGCGAAGTCCCGAAGCTCAAAGTGCTAAAGTCACTCATAGACGTTGATCGTGAAGGAGGTATGTGTCAACAGATCATGGACTCTAGGTGAAATCACTCTGGGAGAAATGAGTGCGTAGGAGTTTGAAACTCCCGAAACTCGAATAACTGAAGTAGCTGGGAGCCATCAATTTGCAGGAGGACATGCCTCATTAGATCGTGGACTCGGGATAAATTTCTCTGGGAGAAACAAAGCGTGGAGAAGTTGAGACTTCAGAAGGACGAAGTCCTGAAGAGGACCTGGGCCTTTGATTTGAGGAAGACACATGGAAGAAGATCTACCATTTCAAAGAAAGCCACTCCGAAAGAAGAAGGAGGGCATTGAACAAGAACTCCCGAAGGCCGGCGAGATGGAGTTCATCTAGGTCGTTTGTTTGTTGAGGACAGGCGTCAACACATATTCCACTTTGGAAGATAACCACTTCAGGAGTGAGAAAGCGCAGGAGTTTGAAACTCCTGAAGCTCGAAGGGCTGAAGAGAACCACAGTCATTGATTTGTGAGGAGAACACGTTGATAGATCGTCATCTTCAGGAAAAAATCACTCCGGGAGAAGGCAAAGAGTTTAGAATCGAAACTCCTGAAACCTGGAAGGCGAGATCGATCGTAGCTGTCAATTTGAGAGGAGGACACGCATCGATATATTGGGAGATCGAGGAGCGCGTTCTCAAGGAGGACAGAGGTCGTTGACTGGCAGTTTACCAAGGCAGAAAGAGGACAGATTGTAGCCGTTGATCAAGAGGCATCACCGAGATTTAGAGATCAACGATCATGCTTAATTGCGTGGCCAGGAATTGCTCAGACTTTAAAATTCTGAGACTGAGCCACAATTGAAACCAAAATATTGCTAAACGGACGTGTGGCAGCAGATAGTGAATTGTGAGTGTTATCTCCTCAAATAAATCGATGGAGATTTTTCTTTTTAGGTGATAGATTGTGGTCCAAAAAATTTATTTCTAAATTTTTTTAGGTATGTTAGAGAGTCTATTTTCTGTAAATAAACTTGGAAAGAACTTTTGATTTGGTTTTGTCAAGCAAAAGTGAGAATCTCAGGTTTCGGTGGTTTAGGCGAGCCTGAAAAGCGCTCATTAACCACTGAAAGCCTTCGTTCTTGGTAGTTAAGGGAGAAAAGCAAAAGACCAGTTAACCACCGAAAAGATTTCCACGGGAAAAATAAAAAGCCTGTGCTTTCACATGAGCTAGTTGTCAATTGGCGTAATCATGAAGACATAACCACCGAAAGTCCATGGAGGTGGTAAGGTATGCATGTTATTATTGCATCTATCCGAAGATTGATACCCTGTTGTCCTTTTAACTACATTTTTCATTTCAGAATTAAGATTTGATAGAGACACAGAAAATCATGTGTGATTCCCGACTAACATAAGTGATTAGTCACATGCCCCTCATTATCTCTAGTTACGAGGATACATATCCATCATGACCCTAAATAATCTCTTTTTTGATTCCATTAATTACCAATTCGAATTTGAGAGTCATTGTGACAGTCTCGAGCCCGTGATTTCATCAAGTAAACGCATACTCAGAGGCCATAATCCCGTTTTTGTGGTGATTGCCAAGTGGAGTCCGAGTTCAGTAGATGGTTATCGAGCCATTTGTCATACCAATCAATCCAAGTCGAGTCTTCAGGTAGTTTGAATTTCATACTGTTTCAATTTGATTTTATATCTCACCTAAACTCGAAATTTTCGGCTTATATTCAGGCAGTCTGTTGTTTAGATTCGGTTAGTGGTTGAGCTATGCAATCAAAACTCCGAGTCACCCTGTCTCATTTGTTTTACTTTGAGTCATACTCCCTGTCACCCTAAATCATAGAGTCTTTGTCTCCCTGGCACAAAGATTTTCCTAAATCACAGGTACAGGTCAACAATTACTAAATGTCGAAAGCAGGGCCAACCCTAAGGGATGAATTGGATGGAGTTTGGTACCTTGAGGCTCACCCTGAGGTGGCCAAGTTCTTCAAGCAAACTAGAGTCTATGTATATTGTGAAAAACTGGCAGATTTCCACCAACAGGTGTCTGAAACCTTTGCTATCTCGTATGATGGAAATGCAGCAACAATGGGAAAAGAGGAGATTGTGGTTGATGAGGCAACCAGAGCTGAGTTCATTGGTATCCCTAGAACATGGGATTGCTGGTTCAAATCAACTGTGCCTTCAAACATTGAATTTAGATCCTACCTACAACCTCTGCACAAGGATCTTATATGGAAAAAAGACATACCAATGTCTTATTTGGAACCTATGTGGCAGTCTCTCCTAAAGGCAATCTTTGTCTATATCACCTGTGAAGGTAGATACAACAGGGTTATGTTTTATCATTTCAAGCTATAGAACCATTTCACAGGCAGGTCTCCCATCAATTTTCCTTTCTACCTGTACAAAGTTCTCACAAAAATGGCCAGACAATTCAAGACGAAGCCTACCAAAATGGCTAGCAGGTTGTCACACCAAGGGTTGATTACACTTATTGTAAAAGAGTCCTTGAAGAAGAAACAAGTGGACTAGAATTACTTCCTATTTTGGAATGAGTTCCAAACTAATTTCCAACAGGATGAAAAGGGGAAGAAGTCTTCTTCTAAGAAGTCCATCACTCCTAAGAGCAGTCGAAGAAAAATGAAGGCTATCTCACCTCCAAGAGAGCCGACAGAACCATCCTCTGCTAAAAGAAAAATAATCAAAAGGAAATTATAGTTTGGAAAAGAGGGTGAACAGACCAAGGACCTCACCAAAGGAGATAACCCTTTGAAATTACCATACAGTGACTCAGAGCCAGAGCAGGAGTTAGCAGAGACACAAAGTGATGAACAGGCTGAGCAAGTTGTAGAAGATTATCCCAACTTGCCCTCACCAACTCCTCTAGATGAAAACAGTCAACCATTAGCAAAAGCTTCTTCAAGCAAGCCTAAAGCATCCAAGGCTCATAAAATCAACAAACTTCTGAAACAAATCTATGAAATGGAAGTTTTAGAAAGAGTTATTAAAAAGGAAAATACAGACTTGACTGAAAGAAATGCAGAATTTTTTAACATGAACCAAAGTCTCAAAGAAAAGCATGATAAAATCAAGGATAGGAACATGGTGCTGATAAGAGAGAACATGAAGTTGTACAGGCAGCTTAGACTTCTGAGGCTAAAGTTAAAAGAGTCTCAACCTCCAACATAGGATCAAACAGGTTTGGAAACTCTAGCCGAGTTAGCTACAACAATGGTGGATATACCACAGTCTTCTACACAACAAGTTAAAGCTCGCAGATTTGTACGAGGAAAAACTACATCATCAAAGAGGCCTTGAACACTCAACAAAGCATCAAGGTAATCATTTTTGCAAGTTTGAAAGTTCTGGACAAAGCTAAGTTTTCAGTGGTTTAGGCGAACATGATGACTGTTAATTAACCATCGAAAGCAGAGATTTCGATAGTTAATACATGCATAATTCCTCTGTGTTAACCACTGAAACCTGTAACTAGCCAGAGAAAGATAAATTTTGCACAGATCGAGGTTTTACTAATCCAAATCATATGAAAATACTTGTAATGGATAGATGTTGAATTATATATTCAGATTCAAGATCCATTTTTGCTGCATGAGGATTAGAAAAGGTAGCCAAGTTGGTTTTGACACCTATTTTGGTGGCAACAAATTAGAATTTTTGCACATCTCAGCAAATTCAAATTTATCTCTTGGAAGAGTCATCAATGAACCTTGGAAGGCTATTCTGCACTGCACAAGGACTCTACAAGATATGAAGACCATAGAATGTGGGATTGACCTCATTTTGAGGATCATTCCTTATCTTTTGCAAGTTAGTTTTGACTTTCTATTTTAGGCATATCTGATCCATTAATTCAGGATCTAGATACTGTGTTGTAAAAGCTATAAAGCTGAAAACAGAAGATGA
>SNQJ01S0268539.1:0-11824 GCA_010110895.2 Picea sitchensis
CTTTTTTCATTTTGCATCTCATTTCAAAATAAAAATAATAATAATAATAAAAAGAATTATCTATCATTTGTTTGATTTTGTAAAAAACCAAAATTAATATTTTTCTCTTCTCCATTAACTTGAAGCTTCTAGAATTTTAAGATTATATTTGAAAGGAAATTATAAACAATGTTTGTTTAGAACTTATAGTTAGTTTAAATTCATTTTTGATTTTATTGTTCTAGATTTTGTTTTATACACAATTTTTACGTTATTAATTTAGGTTTCTTTTTGTTTCACAGGTTTCTATTATCAGTTATTTGGTACGGATCTGATCATGGATTGATTTTATTATCTAAATACGTTCAAGATGATTGATCCAAAAATATTATTGGATTGCTGCAAATAATTTTATGAGCAACAACAAATAAAATTTGGAAAGGCGTCAAGATCAGAGAAACGATTTTGTAGGACTGATTGCAGCAAAACCGTGAGGAATTTGAAGAAACGGTTGAAAACCCATCTCCCAAATGAACCCATTTAGCTTGAAATTAAAAATTTTCCCCAAAAACGGCACGATTTGAGAAATATTTGTGTCTGTTTACGAGGCAAATTTCAAGTGGTGGATGTTATAGCAAGATTTGCCTCACCGTTGCTATCTTGCACAGAGGGCCTTTTTCCATTTCCCTATGCAAACTTATCATCCCTTTTTGATGAATCCAGAGATAAAACATACATTTTTCCACATATACGCTCCATATAAGTTATACAAGATGCATATACGCTTGATGCTCCACTGCAGCTCACGTATATCGGGATTTGTGCCAGAAAATATAAAATGAGGTCGGGTTTCCATGTCACGACAGGAGATCTCTAATCCTTGGCCTTCCATATACTGGAAACTTTCTGAATCGGCCCTTCAGTTGCATTCTGAAGGCTATAAGAGCACAATTTCAAGCTATGGAAAAAGGAGAGAAAACATTCAACTTTGAGAGAAAAGTTACTCTGGAGAAATTACTTCATATTGAGTCTGCATCCCTTTGTCCCTCAAGTCTGAACACAATGTTCAGCCCCCAAGCTCTTCCCTTATTGTTGAGAGGACCTCTTTACCTCTTTCTCATGAGCTTGGCTTTGGTGGAGGATTGAAGTGGTGGAGACCCAGTTGGAAGGAACTTGGTGACACTTATGTTGATCAATTATTAATAGAAATACTCCTTTCCCGTCCTATTGGTATCTTGCAAATATATGATTATTATCCATGGGAGTGTTTGTAATGTCTATTAATGGATTATGCTATTTGATGTGCTAATCCCTTTTATATCATCACTATATACTTGCTTTTCTTGTTTGTTGAGAACTTCTTGCAGGTATAAAGCTTTGGGTCAAAGTGCTCAATGGTGGAACATCATCAAACGTTGGATCGAGGTAGGCCTCTTTCTTGTATTGTGCATTAGTCTATATAGCATATGTTGGAATTGAGTTGATTTCCGTAGTCATACCTATCTGTTGTGGTTTACCCTTGGCCACAGAGAGTTTTTGCCTTGTAACAGAAATGGCGACTCCATTGGGGAGAGATCTTCCTTCTAAGGCTTGAAGTACTTTTTCTTCTTACATTGCTCTTTTTCCTTTGTGTTTCTTGTCGTGTCACTGCTTGACAGATCTTGTTCACTCTGAGTCTGAGTTTTCAGCCTTTTACCCTTGCCTGGCCTTGTTTTAAAGCATATACGCCCTTTTTGCCTTGAAAGTCGCGTATACACACTTGCTGTCTCACAACAATAAGCGTATATATGCTCTGTTCATGTGAATAGTCGCACATACCACTTCCCCTTGCTTGTTTGCTTGGTTGAGTGACTGCTGGGTAGGATTTAAAGATTGCTAAGCCTTCTTAGGTCTCTGTAGTGTCTATTGATATTATCTGGGATGACAGGAAGCCTGTTTGGAGTTGAATTTTTGGGCGTAGTCTTTCTCTTTGTTTTCTATTTTTAATTTGTCCTTGGCTTCTGGGCTGTTTGCTTGGCTGCCTAGTATTCTACTTGAGTTACTGCTTTTATACACAGTAGAATTCATATGTCAAGTTGCTTATTAGTCCATGCATTTTCTTTTTAGAATATTGAAAATACAAAAAAATAGGCATTTTTCATTGGTTGGCATTTTTGTCTTTGAATTTTTATCATTAGCTTAGCACATTTAGTGAAAGATTGTATTTTACTTTTGAATTGCAGATCTGAAATTGAAGACTGCACTATTTTTATTAGCATATCATTCATTGAAAAGTTAAATATAGAATTTGAATTATATCCATATTTATTTTCTGGCAGAGTCATAACACCATGATTTTCACTTCCATACCTTTTTGAGAAACCACGACCAATAAAATTTACGCTTTAAACTAAAATTGATTAGTCACGATTTTATTTTTAGGGTGCACAAACTAGCTTAGGATTTAGTGCCTTGGAATAGGATTTTGTGAGTAAACTTATCCAAGGCAATTAAATCAACATATGTCTGAGACAAGGAGTTGAGAAGTCCATTGTATAATCGGTAAGATCAAGAGGCTTCGCTCACACCGGAGCTAATCATGAGGTTGCGTGAAGTTAGTTGAAGGGATAACCCCTGGATACTCACCTAGTGTCAGAGATATTTTTGTGGATTTATTCGTATTTGGGGATCTTGCTAGTGCCCATACCTCTGTGAGAGGCGGTGCTTTCAAGGTTTCAGGCTTTTCTACCCTGCCCATATGGTGATCCGGACTTACGACTACTCGCCTGTGCATCGGTTATACAGTGGTTTATTAGTTGCTTGACTTAGGTATCTCATAGGTTACTTGCAGAGGTTATTCTACTTGTACCCTGAGTCAGATAAGGGTCAGACAACACACAACCTTTATGGAGGATTACCTCTCCGGGGGGATTTGATCGACTGGTTGTTAAGCCCACAAGGGCCCTTATAACTGATTCTATTACCTCCAAACTTTAGCGGGGAGTCTCCAGTCCCTCCTGGACAAGACATACCTTCTTTTGCGAGGGAGGCCACTCAACCACTTTAGCCAGTTTGCATGCATGTTGGCCGTTTGACTTTTTGGTATGCTCTTTGACTACTAGTTGGCCATAGGATATATTTTTATTTGTGGAAGAGTCATAAGTCGTCATGGAGTCGAACCAGCTTCCTCGCAGGTCCCATCGGTTGTTACAGTTACCCCTGGTTTTCGAGTCCTTGCCTTCTAAAAGGCTTAGAGTTATCAGTAGTGGTACACACACATCCACTTTTCAGACTTGTGGTCCCACAAGGATGAGTACCGAGTCTAGTCTTCAAAACACTGGGAGTTCTTCGAATCCCAATCCCACTATAATTAATGACACTCCTTCAACACCTATAGCCGCTACAATTGTAGTGCCAGAGGCTTACACCGTTACTATGGCTCGACCTATAGTTAATGCTTCATCTCTTGCCTCAAACCCTTTTGGGGGTTTTGGCCACTTGCCGAGTTACAATGTTCAGACCATCCCCATGGTTTCTAGTCTATTTTCTTATGGTATGCCTAACTTCACCTTGCAATTTTCAACTGCCATCCTAGCTGTTGGCCATAACACTAGCCTTGGACTTGGGGGCACTACACCTCCTTGCACTCCTTCCCCGTTTGGTGGTTCTCATATTTCCCAAGCGAATCCTAATGTAGGGAGTGTCCCTATTCTTAACCCCGGGTCAAATCCTTCTACGGTTGGATGGAACAACCCAACTGGCAGATAAGTTCCGCCCTATATCCCTATCCCCTCGGTGTCGATTCCAACCAATACTTTTGGCATGACGAATCCACTTCAATCCTCCAGGTTCCCACCTGGAGGAGGTCAATATTATACTTTGGGCACTCCCCAACCTGGATCTAATCCAGTTGGGGGCATTTTTAACAACCCCCAGCTTGGATCTAATCCAACTGGGGGAAATTTTCATAACCCTTATCAGAACATTCCTGTTGGAATGATGCCCAATCTATCTTTTACGAATCAACCTGGAGGAGGGTCTTATAAATCCAGACAAGGTTTTGGTCCTCACCAGAATCCCGGATGGAACGTAGTTCCTAATGCACAATCTTTCGCGGGAGGATGGGGTTAGGTGTCACAACCCCGTATTCCCTTTCTTGCCACGCTTTATCTGCCAGATTTGTCTAAACTAATGAATGAACCAGTGAGTCATGACCCCACATGGCCCCCTGTCCCTACCAAACTTCCATCAGACATTCCAAAGTTTGAAGGTAAGAATGGCGAAGACCCTGGTGATCACGTCACTACTTTTCACCTTTGGTGCTCATTGAATTCTCTGAACCATGATTCTATTAGGTTACGATTGTTTCAACACACTCTCATTGGAGTGGCATCACAATGGTACATTGAGTTACCTAGGGGGACATATGGGTCATTCCATCAGTTGGTGCTATCCTTTCTCAATCACTTTCAACTACCCATTCGTTATGATGTTGTCCTTGAACTTTTGTCAACTTTACGCTAGGGTACCGACACTCACATCTCAGACCATATCCAGGAATGGCGTAGGCGAAGGTGGTTGGTTAAGACTCTTATACCCTCAACCTTTCTTCTAGAATGGTTCCTAAAGTATTTACACACTCCTATTTCAAAGGATGTTGCTACTTCTGGGGTCTTCAGCGAGGAAGAAGCTATCCTTAGAGATCGACAATTTGATTTGATATATGCTTAGTCTGGGATGTTATACCGCCTTCTTCCAGACGCACCGTGAACAAATCACGACCCTAGAAAAACTCTTGGACCTCATGCCGATGGCATTGTAGGGTATGCCAATGTAAAATCCACAGACTCGGAAACGAAGTCTGCCAGAGGACCAGCTTCATCTGGATCGTCGAAACCCATCCAGTTGGCGGATGTACATTCTGTACAATTGTTGAAAAACCCAAATGGTAACCAACAACTAGATGGGAATAAAAGGAAAGGTCGAAATAATCGTAAGGGTGGGAAGAATAATAATAATAAACCCAAGGACAAAGATAATAATGGGAGATAGAATGATAATGCTGGAGAGGGCAAGAAAGAGAAGCGTAAGGTGAAGTTTCCTTGTAAACTTTGTACCGATGACCACCTTACCCACTTGTGCCTCACACTTGCGGAGGTTGCGAGGATTTTAAATCTATTTCCCGCTGTGCTGACGAATCTATTCCCACACAACCAAAACTTAGCCTCAAGTTCTTTGAGCGTCGGAAATGCGTTTGGTGGAAGTCAAAACCCACCGTCGTAAGATGGTGATCGTGTTTGCATCAATATGGTTGACGCAAAAATTGATATAGCCACCCACTCTCGAGATTATATCTCTTCAAAAGATAGTACCAGCCTAGAAGCTCCTCCTCCACCCCCAGAGACAAACTTATAGATCGAGAAATTAGAGCCACCGCCTTGTATTCTGAAAGGAGTACTCAAACACTCTACTCACAACCCTAATACTAGAGCCGCCCATAACTACTCTATTGTTGAAGATCTGGGCCAAACCCCTTGTGCGATGTCGGCTTTGGAGGTACTCCAGACGTGTCCATCACAGAGGAATGCCTTACTCTCTGCCTTAGGATCTCTAGATCCTAGTGGCTTGAAAGTCATCAAGTTTGATGTTACGAATGTGAAGCCTCACTTACCCTACTATGTGGATTTTCAAATCCACATGGAGTATTCCAAGTATACTATCAAACGAGTAGTTGTTGATGAAGGTGCTGCCACTTGCATGATTTCCCTGATCTGTTGGAAAGCTATCGGTTCTCCGACCCTTTCCAAGTCGACAAACATGTTGACTGCATTTGACGGTCATTCCTTCCACCCTCATGGTATTCTCCCCGCCTTTCTGGTCCAGTTAGGTTGGAAGACGATAGAGGTGGAAGTAGAAGTAGTTGATGCACCTCTCGATTATAACTTGTTACTAGGTCGCAATTAGACCTATGCTATGGTCGTTTTCGTATCGTCCATTTTCTGTGTACTTTGTTTTCCTCATCAGGGGGAGATCGTGATGATCAACCAATTATCCTTTGCGTACTCTAGTCCTAACGCATCTGTTGGACTGTCGATCCCTGTGATCGACAATTCTCAGTCGGAAATTGAGAATATCGGTGTCAGAATGTATTCTTCCCTCATGGGTACTTTCGACTTCTCGGCACCAATTCACCACGTTTACGCCATGTCTAGTAGGCCTGCTTCAACATAGAGGTCCATTCCTTTCCACACTTCCTATTTTAGTGATCCTTGGACCCTACCTTCTCCGACTTCGTCGATTGAAGGTCAGTTGCATGTTGGCATGGCTATGCCACTATCGACAGTGGAGATTGCGTATCAAGCTATCCTTGACTCTTCCACTGATCCTGATCTTGTTACCTCGTAGATGGATGAGGAGGATCCTGTTCTTAGGCCCATATGGGCCACTTCGTTATTTTGTTCACATGATTTCTTAGATGAGACTTTGCCTTCAAATTAAGCCATCCTTGAAGCCATGAATGTTTCCAAGAGACCTTGGGACAATATGCATCATCGATCTTATTTTCTCCCAAGTCTTGAAAGAATCGAGCAAGATGATTTTCGGTCTACCTTGAGTGAGATAGTTGTTCACGCCGTAGTTTCACTTGATACCTACGGTATTTATTTTGAAGGAAATATGGCAAGTATTTCTCCTACCGTCTCGATCGACATCTCTCGTACCCCTGGCAAAATTGAGAACGTAAATATAGGTGCAGATTGTTCGCCAGAAGAGATTCCGATCTACACCAACCTCTTCAAAGAATTTTGAGATGTATTCGCTTGGTCATATGAAGAGATGCCAGGAATCGACCCTCGTATTGTCGAACATGAAATTAGAACTTATCCGGATGCTAAACCTGTTCAACAATGTCTTAGAGCTGTTAATCCTAGGAAGGCCCCCGCTATTAAGGCAGAGGTGGAGAAACTACTTAATGCCGACTTCATCTACCCAGTTCCCTTGACCGAATAGGTATCCAACCCCGTTCCTGTGAATAAAAAGCAAGGAACCATCTGTGTCTATATGGACTTTCGTGACCTGAACAAAGCTTTTCCTAAAGATAACTTCCCCACGCCTTTCATTGATCATATTCTCGATGAGTGTGCAGGAAGCAAAATATTTTCCTTTATGGATGGATTTTCAGGATATAACCAAATCTAGATCAAACCTAAGGACCAACACAAGATGACATTTATATGTCCTTGGGGTACTTTTGCATACCGGAAAATGCCTTTCAGCCTGAAAAATGCTGGAGCAACCTTCCAACATGCCATGACTTTCGCTTTTCACGATCTCAAGAATATAGTCGAAGCTTACCTCGATGATCTTGCTGCTCACTCTCGCAAGAGAGTGGATCATGTCAGACACCTTCGGCTGGTTTTTGAAAGATGTTATTACTATAGAATCTGGTTAAACCCTCACAAATGCATCTTTTACGTTAGGTGTGTCCGTCTCTTAAGATTTTTAGTTTTCGAGACTGGGATCATGGTATATCCTCTTAAGGTTGAGGCAATACTTCAATTGCCTCCCCCGTGCATGATTAGACAACTTCAAGGTTTACAGGGGAAAGCTAACTTTCTGCGTCAGTTTATAGTGAATTATGCCAATATCACTAAGGGTTTCATGCGTCTACTAAAGAAAGACACCTCGTTTATCTGGGATGAGTGAGCCCAGGAGTATTTCGACGCCTTAAAGAAAGCCTTGGTATCGATTCCTCTGCTGAAATCTCCTGATTATAATAGAGATTACTTGTTATATATTGCCACGTTTGAAGAGACGATTGGTATGGTTCTAGTTCAGGAGGATGATGAGATCCATCATCACGTGATCTACTATCTCAGTCGAAATTTAGTCGGTCGTGAGCTTAATTACTCCCACGTCGAAAATCTAGCTTTGGCTGCCATTCACGTAGTCCAACGTTTATGACACTATATATTGCTTTGCAAAACTACTGTAGTTGCTGATGTTAATCCATTTCAATATGTCCTCACTAGGCATATCATAGGTGGGAAATATAATAAATGGATTGTCATCTTACAAGAATTTGATCTCGACTTTGCTTCAACCAAGTCCAAGAAGTCACTAGTTTTTGCAGAGTTAATATTCGATTTCGCACAATTAGACGAGGATGTTATCCATGTCGATTCATTTACAGATGAACACATTTTCCTTGTCTCATCGTCTGACGCCTGGTATAGACATTGTTTTATATCTTCAAACCTTGAAGTTCGCTCAACATCTCTCGCGAGATGATTGACGACGAGTTAGATACTAATCCAAAAACTATACCATCATCGACGACACTTTGTATCATAGAGGAATAGATAGTATCTTATGTCATTGATTAACTCACGAGGAAGCCTAATTAGTCCTAAATGACTGCCACAAAGGGGCTTGTGGTGGTCACCTATCCGGGCTTGCGACAACCCAAAAAATCCTGCGAGCCATTTACTTTTGGCCCAACATATTTAAAGATTGCATTGAAGTGATTAATAAGTGTCACCCTTGCCAGGTGTTCATTCAGAAAATGAGCTCGCACCCAACCCCTCTTCACCCAGTCATTACCGTTGGTCCCTTCACCAAGTGGGGGGTAGATTTCGTCGATCGCAACTCAACTTCGTCTAGGGGGCATCAACACATCATCATGGCTGTCAACTACTTTACCAAGTGGGCCGAAGCCATGCATACTGTAAAATCCGATGGGAAGACTGGAACCTTCTTTGTGTTCAACCAAATTATCGCCCGGTTCGGTATCCCGAGTGAGATTGTCACTGATCATGGTAGTCACTTTCAGAATGAAATGATGGTAGAACTAGCATCTAAGATGGGGTTTAAACGTGGTCACTCATCTCCTTATTACCCCCAGGCAAATGGGAAAGTAGAGGCTGTCAACAAGTCTCTCAAGACCATCTTGCAAAAAACTGTCAGTCGGAGTAATTCTGATTGACACACCATGCTGTATCCCGCGCTTTGGGCATACTGAACCTCGGTTAAGACTGCCATTGGTTTTTCCCCTTTTCAGTTAGTACACAGTGTGGATTCGATACTTCCCGTTGAATGCGAAATCCCTTCTCTCAAATTGGCAGTCGAGCTCCTACCCGACACTTCATATTTAGAGCGATGCCTGGTGCACCTAGAGAGTCTTGACGAGCATCGTCGAGACACCTTTACGGCTATCAAGGCAAAAAAAAAATGTGTCAAGGTTCAGTATGACAAGTTTTTCTGTCCCTGGTTGTATACTGAGGGTGACTTGGTCCTCTTGTATGACCAAGCCAAAGAACCGCTAGGGGCAGGAAAGTTTAAACCCATGTGGCATGGTCCTTATATCATGCGACGTGTTCTAGAAAAAGGAGCCTACGAATTGGAAGATTATGAAGGGAATAAATTGGCCAAGCCCAAAAATGGGCTCTACTTGAAAATTTATTACACTTGAGCCCTGGGCTTGGGCGAAACCCTTTGTATACTAATATAAATTTAGTGTATATACATCTTTTTTCTTTTTGTCTTCGACTTGCTTATCGAGTTTTCCCTTTTGGTTGGCAGATGTCAACGGAGTCTTCGATCTACCTAGGATTCGCAGATGGAGCCAATCATCATACACGGAACTTGGCTTCCTCTGCTTGGGTGATTTACTCACCCGAGGGTCTACTGGTGTCTTCAGGTGGCGTATGCCTAGGTCCATCCACGAACAATGTGGCCGAATATAACGTCGTCATAGAACTTTTGCGTGATGCTATATCACATGGTATTCGATCTCTAGAGGTTCGCCTGGACTCTCAATTAGTCGTATCTCAGTTGAACAACCGTTACCGTGTGAGTAATCCGACGTTACTCCGTCGATTCCTATGGGTACGTCTTTTAGAACGACAATTTGATTTTATTACATACTTTCACATTCCTAGAAGTTCTAATCATGTATTTGATGCCTACGCTAATTATGTTTTAGATTGGCATTTGTCACATTAATAAAGCAAAGAAGACCATTAAATCAATGTACACATTGTAAGATATGAGTAAAGCCGGAGATCCCTCTTTATATATTTCCAAAAAATATGGTGTTTATATTACAAAATTGGGGCTAAAACCCTCAAAATACATATACAACCGATATACATGTCCCATGACATCTACGCCTGTGGCACCAGATATGTATCATGATAGAAAACCACGACATTTGCGAGATGCCAGAAGAGTCGTACCCATGCTCTAGGTACACCGACAACCTGTCGTTACATGGCTTCAGGTAGATCCTCCACCTGAACCATAGGAATCCTCTGTGTCAAACGAGACAGGTTACCCTAGACGTTCTGTAGGACTCTCTCTGCTTCTCCTCCCACTGCCTCATATCCCCGATGCCTCCGCCTATGTCGTAGGAATCCTTCTAGCTGTTGCGGACCCCCATCTGTAATCACACAAGTATCGAGTTAATATTTAAAACACCATCCAAAAATATTTTTGTTCTCTTCAATACAAAAATACAAAAAAATGAAATATATAATTTTTTTTTACTTATGGTGTCGTAGGCGACTCCTGGTGGAAGCAGCATATCATGATCTCCTCTGAAATCGATTCCCGCATAGGGATAGTCGTCCAGAGCTATGATTTGTCTCTACCACTAGAAGAAAAAATCATCATCGTAGGGTGTCACCACCCTACCTCCCCCCTACCGTCTCATGACCTCGATCCATCGCGCCATAGCCGGATCATGTGGTACTCTAGGAATGATCTCCACTCTAGGTCCCAGACCTAGGACTCGCTTGAAAAAGAAGCTGCAAAGGATAGAAGAAAACCCAAAGTTTTGCTTCCCCCCTGCTTGCACTCTGTCAACTGACCTTTCATGTTGGTCAGCAATGAGGTACACGAATCGTAGATGGTGGGTCTCCCACACTCCAGTGTGTAAAACATAAGTGGTCTCGATGCTTGATGCAATGAGGCTGATCCTATGATCTTGGTAAGCACAAGCACAATAATCTTTAGGCTGAGGTTACCTATAGCCCGGATAGGGATTTGACTTCCCACCACGTGAGTCCCTGCAACACAGTGGGCCTCGATGTATTCTTCGACCTTCATCCCACTCCCTGCTCCACGTGACTTGAGGTCCACAACCTCTCCTCGGCGTGAAATTCCAGTCAAGAAGTATATGTCCTCTACTTTGATCCTTAATGGTTGTCCATCAAGGATAAAGCTCTCGCTATCGGGATACCAATAGCCCACCATCATTTCCAACAACCTCACTTGGGCCCTCATTCTTTTGAGATCCCAAAACTTGTATAAACCACATATTTTTAAAGCCGCTTGAGCCACTGGATCTCGATCCACTGCTGCATCTACCTCCTCATGCTCTCTCTCCCTCCATTCCAACACCATCCTGCAAAAAACCAAATCATTTTTGAGTTAGAAACATATTTTTTTTTTCCATTTGCGCACGTAAACGCGGTTTATTTACAAACAATCGTGGGTAGGGCTTGATATACACCCCCTATGGTTCACACAGGGATGTATAGATAGTCGTATACGCGACCTATTCAAAGAAACCCGCGTAAACCGAAAAACCCAATTTACGCCCTTAAAAACTAACAAAATAGAACCTAACTCAAAAATGTAAACCACTAAATTTGAAGAGGATGGGATGAAGAGTTACCTGGTCCAGACGGTGCGTGATTCCGTTGCCTATTGCTCCCGTGATTGCCGTTTGAATTCTCGAGGTGTTTTAGTCCAAATTGCACTATTTGGGTAAAAATGAAAATGATACAGTAAATTTTGATTTTATTACTATTTATAAGCCATTTTTTATCCACTTGATATAGTTTTATGCTATTGTTTTGTCTAA
>SNQJ01S0268540.1:0-11824 GCA_010110895.2 Picea sitchensis
GTTTCATACCCTACCCAAAAATCCTTCACCTCCCAACACGATGACTAAGGATTTTCCTCCATACAAGGTTGAGTTTCAACGTCTGGTTCTTCTAGTTCCTTTGTCACCAAATAAATATTGGAAGGGAAATATTCAATCCCAATGGTAGGTCCCATTCTTTTTTCTAACACCAAACAATCCAATGGTTCTTCAATAGGAAACATATCCTTTGTAGGATATTTTTAGAACTTGAAACTCTCCTCCAACCTACCCTCCTTCTCTCCAATTGAATGCACTTCATCCTTGCTGGAATTTGTCATACAATTGTGGAATTTTCTCAAAATTTAAAATTTAGAAATTCACCTATGAACTAGAGGTTTCCTAGATCTTAACCCTATGAATTTCCAAGATTAGGTCTATTATGAATTACAATTAAAATATCAGTGGTAGTGGTTAATTTTTCAATCCTTAACAACCCCAAATTTCTAGGCAATCCAAGAAAAAAGATAATTAAGTGTTGTCATAATTTTCAACCCTCTAGAGCAATCTTGTCATGCATAAACTAGATATATGAGCCCTTATTTACAACAAAAAAACAACCTGTATCTTCTTCGATTACAATGTTAAATCACTTAACACAATTTTCCTTGAGTTATGTCAAATAACAAAACATATATAGTTGGATATTGCAAACCATGAAGAACATATGGATTTCATTAATATGATAATATGAATTTCATATACACACCATAACCTTATTCCAAGTCTAGTACAATCCAAAACCCTAGCTAGGGAAAAAAATGAAAAGCCTTAACTCAACCAAGGAGATCCAACAAGAACGAATCACTCAACATGGTCTTCCAAGGAAATATGTCTCCTCATCCTCCTCTTCTTCTTCACCAAATACAACCTAGGGTTTCATCTCAAAACCCTAATATTAGAATCTCCATGGGAAGAAACACTAACCCTATACTTCAATATGCTCCAAGAAGATTAAAAAACCCTAGTGACTCAAAGAAAGAGAGATATCAAGTACAAATGAAGAGAGAGAGAGAGAGAGAGAGAGAGAGAGAGAGAGAGAGAGAGAGAGAGAGAGAGAGATTCTCCAAGTCACATCTCTACACCAGAGTGAATAAGAATGATGAGTGATATGAATGAGTAAAGGACTCTTCCTTCCCCTATATATATGGGAGTTAAGGGAGGACAATTGCACAATGTGGCCCGATTCCCTTACAAGCAACCTACAATCATCACATGTAGGTTCACACTCCAAGTGGAGCGCTACACTGGAAGGCACATATATGGAATAACCAATGCAACATGACTAACATATCTCCTAGGAGGTATACTCACCCTCATTGAAGATCAGTGGTACAAACAAGGTTAAACATTGTAGGAGCTATTTTGAATGTTTTTTAGTGACTATGATGGCCAAAAGAAATTAATATAAGCATTTAAAATAGAGGATGTGATCCACCATTGTTGCAACAATGGGTGGGTACATGTCACTAGTCTTCCATTTATTTCTAAATAAAACTACCAAAACCAACGCATCTACTAGAGACAACATTATAGTGATAGCTGCAACATACTCCATGCTCCATTCCATTGTTTCCCCGTTGGAATGATTATATGATGTCTAATAATAAGAAGGTTATGGATGTTATTGAATTGATTATTGTGATGTAGAATGCATATTTTTTTAATATGTTTTTTTGTATGTTAGAAGTGTTGGGACACTTACTTATACTAAGGGGGGGTTGAATCAGTATAGGAATGTTTTTACATTATTTAGAATATTTATCAAATTGTTACTTTACCAACTATGAGCTTTTAATGATAAATATAAACAACCATACAAACATTGAATCCACAATGCACATAGATTTAACGTGCAAAACCAAAATGGGAGAAAACCACAAAACTTTTCTTTATAAAATCATGTAGGCACCAACCTACTATTACAATATTTTCATGCACCAACCTGTTGTTATAATGTTTGCAGGCACCAACCTATAAGAGACACCAATCCTCCTAAGCACCAACTCAACAATAATGTTTGCAGGCACCAACCTACAAGAGACACCAATCCCCTTGGTCAAGCACCAACTCAACAACAATGATTGTAGGAACTAACCTGTAGGAGACACCGATTCACTTGGCTAAGAACTAACTCAACAACAATGTTTTCAGGAACTAACCTGCAGGATACACAATCCCCTTGGCTAAGCACCAACTTATCAACAATGTTTGCAGACACCAACCTGCAGGAGACCAATCCCCTCAAGCTACCAACAATATCAAATTGAATATTTTCTTCAAGGCTTCACCTATACAAATAAACTGCTCTATATCTACTATCACATCACTCTCCACCAGTTCACATTCTGCATGAATTCATAAATTCCTTAGACCTTACACCTCATAGCCACCCTTAGACAATCACATTCTTTTCTCTTACATTTTCTTCCATTAAAAAAACTCTGAGCCTCAAGGATTCTCTTCCACTCTCGGTTCTATAATCTCAGAAATTCTCTCTTACTCAAAATGATCAGGGCATCGCTATTTATACATGGGCCCATACACTAAAATTTTTCCACATATGCCAGAAATCATGCTCAATAGGTCAGGTCTAGTTTCCAATCTTCCTCAAAACCAGGCTATCAAAACAACTCCACAAAAACTGGTCTCAATATTCTTCTGTTGCATGCGATCTATTCATGGGCCTCTATCGATCAACCACAGTTGGATCCAATCCTTTAAAAAATCATGATCATTCATCTATTCTCCACCCAAAAAAACACACAACATGACTTCGATGCTCAAGATCCTTTCAATCCAGTTCCTTGATTTGATCTCGACCATTGATCTCATTCCTTAGATATCAAGGTCACTAGGCCTATTGGGCCCCTGGGCCTTCAACTATCCACCTTCATTATTCTAGTATCTGATATACCAGTACTCATGTGATCCAATATTCTTATGACATGTGGTCCAATTACAATGCAACACGATCTCAACGCTCAACCACCGTTCAATCCATCTTAGATTCAATCTTGACCATTGATCTGGTTCTCCGCATCACTTAACACAACATCATCATACAAGCACCATCCGATCAGATTGAGAATAAGTCTCAACCATTGATCTCATTTCCGAGATATTAGGACCACTGGGATATCATGCCCTCAAACCTTCAACACTCACGCCTTCAACCATTCCTCTGATATTCGATATACCGATGTGACATGGTATCCACATGGGCTTCATCTACATGTCCTGAATGACATGGAATTGTATAAGGTATGACATGTGGCATTATATTTGGTTTTTTGCATCACCTCCATGTGGAACTGACTTGGCACATAAATTAGCCCACCATGTATCAGTCCCTCAGGTATCGACACCTTGGGGCTTTAACACTATGCTTGCACTTTCTCCTGATCTCTTGATATCTGATATGCTGATATCATGGACCCCACTATCGGGGCACCGAGCTACCAGGATATCGGGCCGCTGACCCCCTAAAAATTTAACATTTCAATATTTCTCTCTGATCATATGATATGTGATATATTACCCATGCCATTGTGTTGATGTGGCTACATGACCACTAGATCTTACATGGTATCTATGTGTCTTTCTATACTGTCTTGGTTGTTTACATGGTAGATGACATCGCTAACACTTGGCTTGAGCATGGCTATTGATGTGGCATCAGATCTTCCCCCTGGGTATCGGGCCCCCGATACTTTGGCACTATGCACACACTTCGTTCTTTCGGTATCCAATACTCCGATATCGGATGACCGAGGCACCAAGCCACTGAGGTGTCGACCCCTTGAGCCCTTGGAAGTTTTCCCACTATGATAACACTCTGATCTCTCGGTCTCCAATATGTTTGGCTGCATGACCAAAAGGTAACTCTTCACGTGAGGTTTCGTAGCTTACTGTTCACATTCAAACTATGTGCTTTCACTTTTTCATCATAAATCCTTCGAAGTCAATTTCCCTTGTGCATGTGGGATATATCGATTTTGATATTCAAGCCTTCAATGCATGCCTGATATTCCTCTATGCTCTTGGATTTCATATCTTGTAGTATGAATTTTTTCTCCTTCGATTCCCTCAGACAAGGTCAACTCATCTAGCTTCCAATTTCCTCTTCTCTTTAGAATCGAACATCCCTTCAACACATGCTTGAGCCTGAGCTTTCTTTGCATCCTTGGTCTTCTGCAATCCATGATTTCTTTACAACCAAACCTTTCCATGGGGTTTTCTTTTTCTTCAAACTATGATCACTCTACCATAGAGCTCTTCACTTCCTCGATCTCATTCCTCTATTTGCAGGGTCGTCGTCGTCTCATCCTCCTCATACCTTTGTTGGCCTAGTTATACAATTTAGGTGCTTCTTCAGTCTGCTCTTTGATTTTAACATTCTCTCCCTCCTATATATTGTTCCTTGATTTATTCTTTATATGGGTAAACACACAGATCCCTCACATCTCATAGAGATATTTACAATCATCCCGCCTTCAATCACACAGGGTAAACATGTAGAAATTCATCAACACAATGCATAGATGCATTCATAGTCTTTTAAATCAATGACAACATCATACAACAATCCATCTCCTTCTGTATTTGACATCAATGACAAAAATTTTCCCAACAATCCCCCCCTTTGTCATTGATGGAAACACTTAGTCATTTATAATGCTCTCCAAGTCTGCAGTTTCTCCTACTCTTTACTCTCCCCCTTTGACATCAATGGAAAAGGGACTTTCTCCCTCTTTCACTTAATATTTATTCTCTGCTCTGTGACTAGCACCCTTCTCTCTTTCTACAACTCCCCCTTACAATGTAATATTCATTTTCCTCTTATAAATCGACAACCTTCTTATCTTTTCTTCGGCTCCCCTTGAGCTTGTGCTTCTCCATGAAACTTTTATCAGATCCTTGTTCTTTGTCTACATGCTCCTTTTGGAAAAATCATCTTCATCAGTATCCTTTGACATAACGAGTCACTTCATACAATCAACTCCTATGGCGAACTCACAAAGGCTTATATCAACATATTCAAGTACCAACATTATATCTTTATTTCTCAATTGTCTTTTTCTTTCAATTAATTGGAATGCATAACCAAGATAGTCATAGGTTATGTGATAAACTCTTCATATTTTGTATCTTTCCTTCCATTCTGTTTTTATTGTCCATATACAACTTATCAAATCTCAATGTTCCTTTATTCTTCAAGCTATTTCATGCCTTCATAGCTTCTAAGGGGTCATCTAATTTCTGATTATCATAATACTAATTCATTTATGCAAGAAACATCAATATCCAATCTTTATAGATACTCACAACAAATTCATCAAGGGTGTCATCATCTTCACTTTCTTTGTATAGAGATGCCATAATGTTTTTCATAAACCCAATCAATATACAATATCTCCTATAAAAAATATTAGTTATAGGACCCTCCAAAATACTTGTATAACATGACATTAAAGACTATTTATTATTTGCATGAGTCTTCATGGATTACTTCAAGATTGCTGTCTTTTTCACTTGGTTGATTAAATTTGGATGCTCGAAGGCTCCGTTTTTCATCTTCTTTTGTGATTGATTAAACTGGTTGCAATCACTGTCTTCTTTCTTTTATCAACATTCTTCTTCCATTATTTAAGACTAGTTCATTTTCCTTCATAGAAATTTTACTATCAATTTCATGGTCTTCTCCTACATGTCAAATCTTTTTCAAAAGAGTCTCCTTATCTCTAGGACCGTCAGTTTCTTATGCCTCTCTTATCAAGTTCTTCTCAAATATATCTTCAAGCACTACTACATATGGTGTTGACGTCCAACCAGGTGTTTCGACATTACACACAAAATCCACCTTACAGTCAGACGTTACTTACTAATTCTAAAAAATTCATTATATTTTTTTCTTGGTTCCCTGACATTCGTCAGACCTACGACTTAGTTTAGTACTTATCAGACGTTTGACTTGTATTTTATGGTTTTCAAGACCATCGATTCTGGAATGATGACATCACCATCGTCACCCACCATTACCCCATCACCTACCCCTGTGGCACCTATGTGGCACTTCCATGTTAGAAAAGTTTTGTCTCATGGGTGTGTTTGGCACATGATTGGGCCTTAATTATGGAAATTAGGGGGATAAAAATGTCCATCACGTGCTTATTATTCCCATGTTGTCTCGACTGAGAAGTCAATTATGCTTGCTATGGGGGATAAAAATGTCTGGGGTGGGCTTCTTATGCCCGCTCTGTCCTGAGACGTCAACTAAACATGAATGGGAAATATATATGATTGGAAAGTACAAGGTTTAATGGATGAACACAATACATATTAGAATTTTGCATGATGTGGGAAGGTTGGAAAAAACTTGATCTAGATCAGTTATGCCACCATATAGGCTATGAGTGAATTTCATGTCACATGTTAGTTAATGTTACCAGTGAAGTTGTATGATGGATGGTCTTGATCGATGTTGCCATGTCCCAGAGTTACCCCTTTGTATAACGAAGGGATAGTATTCCAGGAATTATAAGTAGCCCGTTGAGTGGTTAAGTCTATATAATTCGAGTGCCCCAAGTGTTTTCCAGGACACTCAATCCATTTATGCATTCATAAGTGCAATTTAAACAACATAAAATTGGGATTTTTCCTAGATTTAGATCACCCGATTAAGGTGAAAAATACCAATTAAATGTAGAACATTAAGACTATGCCAAAATGGGGAAAACTTGGGAAGGATTAATATGGCTAATTCAAAGGTCACAATACTACACCCATATGCATATGGTGCAACCAATCAATAAGAAGCATTCCACATCAACATCGATAGTCTAAGAGGCCCCAAGACAGAGAAAGGGGGAGTCTCCAGCAGTAGTGCAAGGACCAAAGGAAATAGAGAACATATTGAGGTGATGAATCGATGATGCCAACAATTTCAAGGGAATGTGACAGTACAAGGAGACATGAGATAAGGTATTTCTCCATAAGGAATATGTCTGGGTTGGTCGGTCCAAATGGGCATTGAAGGTGTTTGACCCAAGTATAGGATACCATGACAGTTGCTTAGTAACAAGAACATAACAATTGGTATACCTTCTTTGTATCAATCCTGTCCATTCCCACCATAATATTCTGCATCAAGCTCATCCCTAATACTTCCCCCGCTCTCTTCCTTCCTAGTGGTGCACCCTCCATATCCATGCTACATTTCGTATCTTCCATTAAACCCTTTGGTGCACTATGGATTTTGGAACCCATTTGCACTGTAAGTTTCTTCAATACCACCCCACTATGTGAAGCTAGTGACTGGATAAAACACCCTTTTAAGTATCGATTGCAGCAAACAAATGACTACAACAAGGCAGAGTGTGCCTCAAGTACTAAGAATCGCCTCAAAGTTGTAACGACTGGTTCGAGGACTTGTGAATTCATGTAAATTTAGTTATGATCCACTTATGTAAGGGACCTATGGGTCATGGTGGTCCCCATGGGGAACATAATATATAAGGTTGTAAGTAGAGAGATAGAAAAGGAGAGGCTTGTCAAAGATTCCTCATGAGGAATCTTCAGAGAGGATACAGTTTTACAATCTGTATTACAATTTTCCCAATTTGTAATGGAGATTGTATCTGTCATGTTTGTCATGTAAATACCCTTCTATATTTATGAGGAATTAATTGAAGATCAATAATGTTTCTGACTCATACTTGTCTTATATGTGATGCTTGTTGTCATATTTAGTGATTATCTGTAATCTTTAAGTGATCTTTAATTCATCTTTTTAATAATGTCTAAATCTACCAACAAGAAATTATATTTTAGTTTTTTTTTTTATGTGATACAAATCATTGTATTGATATTTCTAGTGGAAATGAAATACACATTGACGAGATCCCTTCTACTTTTAATGTTAGCAATCATTTCCTTTATAGTCTGCCTCTATCAAATAAGACTATAGCATATCCTTATGAATTTGACTCTTACAATCATCCCTCACTCTTTAAACAAATAGTTCCACAAATTCATATTGATGCCAAGACAAAACAATGAGACAAACTCTCTCTAACTTTACATAAACAAAAATTAAAACAAGACCAAAAATATATTCATCAAAAAAGATGTAAGAGTTTCAAATCTATAGGAGTATGTTTCTTAATCTCATGAAAAATAAAAAAATAAACTTCCTAGAAAATGAGTGCTTTCTTTGATAACTGATCATCTTTATGGTTGAATTTCTAGCAAACATGAGAAAAATACACCTTTTCAAAAACTATTTTCTTTTCCATAATCCTATTTAAAATAGGCCCTAGCTCCAAGTTAGAAATGTTACTTTTACCATTTTCCCAGTCCATCAAAAGTTTAGAGCCACCAAAGACCTGTAGCCTCTTAACTTGTCTGTCCACTGCAACCTTAATTAGGATCCAGAGGGCATAGAGTTATGCTCTATTGTTTGTGCCTAAACCTGCCCAATGTTGTATTATACCTTAGATTTGAGTTGTGCAAGTTGTTGGGGATGTGTTTTATCATAGTAGACATGTTCAAGTTGTTTATTTTGCAATTACAAGTTAAAAAAGGGTGGTTGTGCAAAAGAGGCAAAGTTTTCCTTGTAGTTTGTAAGGTCTAAAATGTACTAAGTGACAAATGGAAATGCAAGCCCAAGCTTCCCTGTAGCTCCATATTTTCTTTTATAAGTTTTAATATGGAGTTACATAAATGGTGAATTTACCTATGTATCTAAAGTTCAATTGAAGAACACGAGAGGTTTATTTCATGCACCTATAATTGGGATTTCATGTAGATTTGAATGAAAAAATGCCTCAACCTCGAATGCACGCCCTACTCTCAATTTTGACCCAAATTTAGTGGTTCAACTTGCATATGCTATAGTTTTTTAGTTTACACTTGTCTATAAACTTGTATTGGCATTTTCAGACATAAACCTATCTGGTGTGCATAAAGGATAAGAATTGTATTCTAAAACCAAAGGGACAACATTGTTAAAGTTGACTATATTAAACTGCACACCCAAAGTTGGATATGGCTCCATAATTTAGGATTTAAGTTGTAAATTGATCATTACAATATGTATAACCTGTTTGTACAATTAGTAGTGTATTTACACTCCAAAAAGAATGATTTATGTGCACAAATATTCACAACATTTTGATGAATCAGAGGATGGTGGGTTAGGAGAGAAACCAAGGTCAATTTTGCATTAAGATCATAAAAGACTCTTCTATGGAAAAATAGGTAATATATTCCTAGTAAAACCCTCAAAATGCACAACATGTTTGTAAAAAGTAACCCAAGGTTGTATTATATCTTGGATTTGAGTTGTGTAAGTTGTTGGGGGTGTGGTTTATCATAGTAGACCTTTTCATGTTGTTAATTTTGCAATTGCAATTTTAAAGAGGGTGGTTGTGCAAAAGAGGCAAAGTTTGCCTTGTAATTTGCAAGGTATAAACTATACTAAGTGACTAAATGAAAATGCACGCCCAAGCTTCCTTGTAGCTCCAAAATTTGTTTAATAAGTTTTAAGTTGTAATTGAAGAACAAGATAGGTTGCTTTCATGCACCTAGAAATCAATTTTCATGTAAATTTGAATGCAAAACTGCCTCAGCCTCAAACACACACCCTTGTCTCAAATTTGAACCAACTTTTGTGGTTCAACTTGCATAAGTTTTAGTTTGTGATTTTACACCTGTCTATAAACTTATATTGGCATTTTCATACATAAACCTACCTGGTGTCCATAAAGGCTAAGAATTGCATTGTAAAACCAAATGGACAAATTCTTAAAGTTGGCTATATTAAAATGCATGCCCAAAGTTGGATATGGATCCATAATTTAGGATTTAAGTTGTAAATTGATGATTACAATATGTATAAATTGTTTGCACAATAAATTAATGATTACAATATTTCTATGCATAAATATTCATGGAATTGTTATGAATCAAAGGATGTTGGGTTAGGAGAGAAACCTAGGCCAATTTTGCATTCTTTTGTGCAAAAATAGGCAATAAATGCCTAGTAAAATCATCGAAATGCACAAACTATTTTTAAAAAGAAACCCAATGTTGTATTATACCTTAGATTTAAGTTGTGAAATTTGTTGGGGGCATGGTTTAACAAATTAGACTTGTTCATGTTGTTTATTTTTCAATTTCAAGTTTAAAAAGGGTAGCTATGCAAAAGAGGTAAAGTTTGCCTTGTAATTTGCAAGGTATAAATTGTACTATGTGGCTAAATGAAAATGCACACCCAAGCTTTCATGTAGCTCCAATTTTTTTTTTATAAGTTTTAAGATTGAGTTACATAAATGGTAAATTTACCTATACATATAAAGTTCAATTAAAGATCAGGAGAGGTTTCTTTCATGCACCTAAAATTGACATTTCATGTAAATTTGAATGTAAAACTGCTTCAACCTCAAATGCATGCCCTATTCTCAATTTTGTGCCAAATTTTTCGGTTCAAATTGCATAAGATGTAGTTGAAGATTCTACACATGTCTATAAACTTCTATTGACATTTTCAGACATAAACCTACCCGGTGTGCATAAAGGATAAAAATTGCATTGTAAAACCATAGGGACAAATTGTTAAACTTGGCTATATTAAACCGCACACCCAAAGTTGGATATGGCTCCATAATTTAGGATTTAAGTTGGAAATTGATCATTCCAATATTTATAACATGTTTGTACAATTAGTAGTGCATTTATACTCCAAACATGATGTTTTCTATGCACAAATATTCATGACATTTTGATGAATCAGAGGATAGTGGGTTAAAAGGGAAGCCAAGGTCAGTTTTTCATGTGCAGTCATAATAGACTCTTTTGTGAAAAAATACTTTGTAATTTGCAAGGTCGAACTTGTACTAAGTGACAACATTAAAATGCACGCCCAAGCGTCCTTGTAGATAAAAAATTGTTTTAAATTTTGTAATATGGAGTTAAATACATTGTAAATTTACATGTGTCATTTAAAGTGCAATTGAAGAACATGAGAGGTTGCTTTCATGCAACTAGATTTGGGATATCATGAAAATGTGAATGCAAAATTGCCTCAGAGTAAAATGCACACCCTAGTGCCATTTTTGACCCACTTTAATTTGCATCCAACAAGGCTGTAAAAAGACCTTTAGTCACTATTAAAAATATAAGGTAGATCGAAAACAATGTTTCTTCTTTCAAAACACATAAGTCATAACTTATCAAACTATTTGTTGATCAAAATATATATGTAAAAAAAATATCATTTATCTTAGGTGATAACCAATTGATTCTTGTTACTAACTTTAAAATTTGGCAACAACACCATTCCATTAGTGTCACATGTGCATCTTTGACAATAATTAACAAAAACTTACAACAAGAAGAAATGACAATGGAAAATATCTTTAGAAATATAGACGTGAAAAAATTCTACACACTAATATACAACATGGTATGCCACCTAGATGTTGAAAGAAGTAAAACAAATAATACAAGTAAAGTATTATTTTTTTTTTCTTTCCCTACATAAATTTACATGACTTTAATTGAAAATCCATAGTTTTCCCAAGAGTAGTTGCTATTAAGTATTCATCCATATGTAGTGAATATTCCCAAAACAATTGGGATGCATAATCATTGGTTTGGATTTTTTTTTAAGAAAACCTATTATATGTTCATGGAAAATGTTTATATTTAAGTGAAAAATATAAGTGTATGAATAACTATAATAATAAATTGTGCTACAAGTTTTTTTAATTTTTAATGAAAATGTGAAAATTTGTAGCCTAAA
>SNQJ01S0268541.1:0-11823 GCA_010110895.2 Picea sitchensis
CTTGGCCTTATGTGTCGGGCTTTAGTATTGTGTGTTGGCTGATTTTTCATGTGAATTGGTATATAAATGGAGACTGGGGTCAATAAATAATAACCCCAATAACATTTTTTTATTATTATTGCATTTTTTTTTGTTTACAGCTTATGTAGGTCATCATGCATCCTCAAGTTAAACATATGGAAACGGATTTTAGTTATGTCCTTCTAAAGTATACGAGTATATAAATTCTCCTCATTTCTTTATTAGTTAGAATTTGGACTTGGAAATCTCCTTTAGGAATCTGTGTACAGTCTACGGGCAAGCTTGTTTGGGTTTTCATGTTCTTTATGCTTTCCCTTCATTTCTGACTATTCTATTATCTACTTGTCTACTTTTCAAATTTCATTACTGCAATATGTTGTATTTGATATTAAATATATGTTATATTCTTTAACTACATACGTCAATCCTTGATATTTTAACGATGTAAGATAGTGTTTTCTATTGTCATTGAATATATTTCATAATCTTTTGTTTATTTTACAATATTTCTGAATCTAACTCTGTTAATTTTTTGGCTACACAGGTGAAGATGAGTACATGTGGTTGGAACAGGGTTCTTCTAGGTAGTCTTCATAGGTTTTATGGGATGTAAATAAAGGGTTTCTAGGTTGTAGGTTAGGGGTTTGGGAACAGATTGAACACTTATGTGGGTGGTCAAGCATAGGTTTTAGTTTTGAAACCGGACTCTCATACCATTTGTAAGGCCTTCTATTTCAGGGCCTCAATAAAATAATAAATATCTCCTAATCTCCTACTGAAATAACTGCAATTTAGTTATTGGTTTTCTTTCATGATTTTCTTTATACCAGGAATAAACTGGTAGATAGACATAATAACAACAACAACATATCAACTTAGTAAAATACATACCTCAACCTGCAGGTTGGTTGATTTATCCCCTTGTTCACTTGTTCTTGTTCTTGTCCAAACTACCCAAATTGAATATTTACCTCCCATCCAACTAGGAACAGCCTCTCCAGCTCCCTAGCTCCAGGAATCCTTGCGGTTTCCTGGCCCCCAAGCCCAAAGTTCCCAGCAACAACAGTACCCCTGCAAAATTTCCCCAAAACAATCTTTGTCCTCCAATTTCCTCCTTCTTCCCTCTCTCTTTCAGAATTTCCTCCTTCTCTTCTTCTTCCCTCTCTCTTTCAGAATTTCCTCCTTATCTTCTTCTTCCCCAATTTTCCCCAAAACCAAAGACCCCTCTCCCAGTTCTATCCCCTCTTCCTTATCCTCCTCTCTTGAATCTCTCCCCCTCATTCAATTACCCAACTGCCTTATCCTCTCATTAATTACTTCACCTACCTTTTTAATAATAAAATAATAAAAAGACTCATTGAATTTATTTTAATAATTAATTAAATTTAAATTAGCAACTATGATAAATAAATAATCAATTGGGTTGTTACAACATAGCTTTCAGATTGCTTGGTTATTTAGGATTGTTCATCAACTAGGGTTGCAAAGTTTGTTTGGTATTGATCCTTCTTGTCTTCATTTAAAACATCTCGCTTTTATGGATGATTCGGAATCTTGTGCTTACCACAAACCAACTTGATTTTTGTTTCTTGTTGCTCATTGTTTGAATATTTTTGTGAGTGTTTGTCTTGTTTATCTTTTTCATATTTGAGTTCTTGATTGAACAATTTATCTCCTACTTGTTTTGATTTCTTTTTTCCTCCTAGTTCTTTGTATCAAACATAGATCTTTTTCATCTAAAAGTTAAGAAGAAAAAATTGTGCATATCTCCTTGCATACATAATCAAACGAAGAAATTTTGCATTCATTAGGAAGTTTTTTTTGGTTTATGTTTAAAAAAGAGCTAGTTTTGCATGTGCATTTTGCTTTTCAAAAACATTTACTTGGTATTTTGGCATCGTATTGATCTCAGAAATTGAAAGTTTCATTGTTTTGAGTGCTTGTTTATGTTAAGAAGAATAGAACTCTTCTCCTTCCCATATGTAGAATTCGTTGAAAGAAAGAATTGCATATCATTCTTTTTCATTCTATTGGAGTCGAGTCTCTTACACATCATAAGTTTTGTTAGCACTCTGTAAATTTTGTCCGACTGAATAGACAAATGACAAAGGTAATTGTTTCAACCTACTTTAGAGCTGGGCACTAGCCCACTCAACTCAGAGAGGGCTCTCTCGTGTCACTTCATATTTCTTTAGCAATCGGTGGCTAGATTTGGTTTGTTTTGGGGGTTTTTATAAAGTTGTTGGCAAGGAAGGGGAGGGACACTTTGGGCTATGGAGTCAAAATTCTAAAAGTGAATGAAAATAATGATCAGCCAGTAAAAATCTCCAGAGGATAAAGGCTAAATGAGGCAATGAATCTGAGTTGTAAATTGAGTTTTATCAGAGTGGTAAGAGGAAGGATAAAACAAATAACTGCATCAGAGCATTACTGAAATGAATTATGAATTAGTTAAGAAGAAATACATACATTTTAAATTGCTTAAGCCGAGAGCATCACAAGATGAATTCTGGGCCTTTAACTCTCCAATTTAAATAGACGAAAATGTAAATGGAATAAAATATTACATGAAATACATACAATGAAGGAAGACAAAACTCATATCACCACCATTAGAATCTTTTCATAGAGACTTCAAAAGCTTTTGCATGTATATTCAATTCAGCTTCTGAAAATTACAATAGATTTTAGGAGCAACAAAAAGATGCCCTTGCACTTCTACCAACATTAATTCATTCAAGTTTCTTAGTATTTATATAATTCAATTACAATGGATGAAACTGAAACGTTTCAGCTTCTAAAACTGATTATAATAATTTCAACTGACAGTCTCAGTATATGAACTGATTTACAATGATTAAACAAAAAATGTTTCATAAACTAGGGACGGATCTCTCTGACTGCTCAGATTCCTTTGCAACATCTGTCATGCTACGATCTCCTATTGAATTTTCCAGTTTGGTGACACCTGGAAGTTACTTATTAGTTCCTGGAAAACTTCATTTCGTCTTTCCTAACTGTACGATCTCCTTCCACTGCGAGTCAGAAGGAATCTCCTAATCCATCATTTCCTTTATCAGAATCTCCAAGTCAGTGCAGGTAGTGTAAGACATAGTTGGCAACCCAGTCTTCACTGTCATGCACTGGTTTAAAATCTCGAAGTTTGTGGCCAAATATTCCACCAAAGTGGGTCCCTTCAGGTTCTCTTCCATGCTTTCAAATTTTGAATGATCCATTGTGTACTAAGTGAGGAGAGAATTGTATTCCTCTAATTTCCCTTTACCATCCCAAAATGATGGGAGGCCCTTGATAAACATTTGTTCAAACCTATCCTTAAACTCTTGTAAACTCTACTCCATTTTCACAGCTTTGTTTTGAACCAACTTGAGAAAATTGTGCTTAGCGATGATCCTCCTGGCCGAGATGATCAATGCAATCCTGTCTTTGACCCCAATGGTCTGGAGTTCAACAGTGGGCACAAAATTCAACAAATCAATAGCGTTCTGAGCCCATTCCGAGGGCTTCTTCACCAATGTCTCATTAACAACAGTACATCTGCTTTGGGTAGTGATAGCCATGTTGTCTTTGTCATTTATAAAATTCAGATAAACCCTGAACTTAATAGCTTTAGTAGCAATAGCATCCCATATTACATGTTTATCTCCTTGCAACAGTACGTTTCCCTTTAACCTTGTCTTCATCTTGTTCACCCTTTCTTGCAAATATTGATTCTCCCCTTGGAATTGGGCCATCTTTTCATCCTTCATTTTCACCTCTTGCTACAGCTTTTCTATGACCTCTTTAAGACTCTTGATCTCCCCTGTCTTTAAGCTTACTTGGGACATGGCCTGAACCAATTCATCAGTGCTTGATCCAGCTTCTATATTAGAAGGTACAATAACATCCATATTTGATGTTACTACCTATCCTTGTGACCAATTCTCTTTTTCTTTTTCTAGCTATAACATTTTAGCTTTGTAATTTAGTGCTTCATGTCTAAATGTATCCTTTTCTTAATCTAGAGCAACTAGCTCTGTTGTCTGTGGATGTTATGTGGCTGGCATCTTCAACTTCTTCTTTAGGATTTGGATCATCTTCTCTTTCTCATATAAAGAAGCTTTCACCCCTTGAGGGCCTTCAGATTCCAATCTTTTGACTTGGGTTTGCCAGGCTTTGTTGGATTCTTTCTCCTGCTTCAATTGTCCATCTAATTTAAGTGCATGAGTTGTTAATATTGAAACCCTCAGAATTAAACTCAGGTAGTCTGAATATAGCATGTCACTGGCATTTCTGTGGAACCTTACCTTGTCTGGGGCACTAATATTTTCATAGTGCAGCTTCATTTCAGACACTTTATCATCATCTGCTACTGCTATGTTAAATGTCTTTCTTTCTACATCCCTGATATCCTTTCTACCTCAGGCAATAAATCTCTTATTTCACTATTGGCCATATTTCCTTTCAGATCATACTGGCTTGCTAGATCTTCTTTGGATTGGTATACTGCCCCAGGTGCCTTGCTAAAGACATGTTTTTTGCTGCTGAAAGTTCTTGAGCTACTTTCACCCTATGGCATGCTCTCTGTGTTGGCTTATTCATTTCTAGATCTGCTCTCCACCATCTCCATGTCCATTTCCTCTTTGGTTTCTTCTTCCTCCAGATATACTATCTATGGGGACTATGTGATCTTCACCCTCTTAAGCATATTTTGTTGACCACTGGGACTGAAGACCTCTAAACTACTCCTTTTGTTATAAACACTCATCTTGGGGGCTTTAATAATAACCCTTGGAGAATTTTTTTGTGTCTGGATCTACTGCGGGGTTGACATTGTTTGTTGTGTATGATCAGGTTGCAAAGTGACTTCCATACCTGCACAGGTTTCCAAGTTTTCCAGTTTATCAAATCCTTCAACCTGCTCATGCTCATAGGGGCCTCGTTTGCTCATTAGTCTTATTTTAGATATGATCTGGTGTGGGTCATGTATCTTCCCTTGTAACTATGCAAACCCGAATCCACTAATTTTGGCATGGATCTTAGGCAAACAGGACCTAGTCTTTACCACAAAGGGTCCTATTATGAAAGGAAATTTTAATCTAGATGCCTTGTGCGTTTTCAGAAAATGCTTTGTCTCTGAAATAATTCTTTATCTGATGAACTCTAGGGAAAAAACTCTGGGAGTCAGGAAGAAAGGTAAAATGTAAGGTCCTTCTTGATAACCATACACCCAAATCACAATAGAATTCATGAATAACATCCAATCTCCCACCCTGTTCTCTGGATTGGGTTGTAAAGATATTTTCATTTCTTCCAAAACCATTGGCAGGTCCATGTCGAAGATAAGACTATAAACTCTGGACATGATCTTATTTATGAAAATAAGCATTATGATCCTTTTGCATTCAGACAAGATGAATGCAGCTTCAAGGAATTCAGTCTTATTCGATTCCAGGAACATTCTCAGCAAGTGCGTGTAGTACCTGAAGTGTCTCAGTGAATTGAAATTTACCAGTTGGTGGTGCATATTGTCAGCGATAAACTTTTCAAAACTTATACAGACCGACTGACTAGACTCTGACAGAAAAAAAGGTCAATAGGAAACCCAGCATGACTTCTACTACAAACTTGTCGTTATCCAATCCTAAAATTTGACTAAGTATGGAACAAGCCCACTGGACCTCAATAACCATGACACTTACATTTATAGGTAACGACAGACTCTCAGAGTGGTGTTCGAGTTAAACAATGATCTGCAGAAATAGGGTTTTTACTTCAGAGGGACATTCTTTGTAGACTGTGATCATTTTCTCTTCCTTGAAGGGCACTAACACTGTGGGGGAAGACTCTGGTATAGTGAGGGCATGTCAAATTGACAGGCTATCTATTTCACATAAGACCTCTGACCCTAAATTATTCAAAATGACCTTTTCTTCCTGCGAATACTATTATGCACACCAGCTTATGAACTCTGGGAAAGGGAAAACGACTTCTACAGTGTAAAGGGTAATGGAAGCTTGGACTGCTTCGAGGAAGGGTATTCGTTTCCTAACATTGTCTAGCAAATTGGATATGGACACAAAAATGGGTGAGACTGTTATTTCTGTGTCAAATACATCGGAGTCCCTATCAATTAGGGCTTCTTCTTTAGAGGCGGGGTCTTGCTCTGTTACGGATAAAACAATAGGGTTAGTGGCCATGATGAAAAATACCTGTGAATTGGCAGAGAATGCGTGAATCTGGTTCACTGTTGAGCTTCAGTTTTGAATGGAGCGTTTGACCCAATTTTCAAACGTTCGAATGCTTTAAAATATTATAAATGTTCAAATGGGGCCCTCCTTTTATATGCACTTTTCGATATCGGGGGTGAGGCAAAACGGCTTTGGGTAGGCTACTTTTCACCCCGATATGCCTCTGGTGGCGCCACGTGTCCACGAAATGAAACCATGGTATTTTCCCCAGACCACCCTCAAACAATTATCTTATGCACTACTTCATCTCCCGATATGTGTTCTGGCCTTCGATCTGGGCCGATCAAGATCTATGGTCTGTCGGGCCCTACCAACTTCCACACCTCCGCTATATTGGTCGTCCTCCACTAGATGTAACCTGGTCCTCCAAATTTAATTGCATCTCCACACTACTCTAGCCGTCTGCTAAATCTGAAACTTGGATTCCATCTAAAATTGTTACGGTGATAAGATAGGCTCCAACTAGGGATGTTATCTTACCTACGAGGTAGCAAAGAACTGTAGACCTAGTGCCTATCCATTGGGTTGTGATTTATTCACGTGATCTAAATTTGTTGGACTTTATTCAAAAACTCAAAACTAACTCGGGATAGCTCAGGGCCTTCACCTCGGGCTTCAAGTATGTTGCTTTTATTCCAACTTCTTCACGCGAAAAGAAAACGAAAAAAAATGATTATGTACAATGAATGGGAGGGATGAAAATTGTTTAAACATTGTAATGCTTGAGGAACCTGCCATTCATAGGCCCTCCTCCAACGACATCTCCATTATTTTCCTGTCGTATGTAGGCATTACTTCCACGATATGTTGCAATCTTGAATGGTCCCAGCTAGAGATGGTCAATCTTCTCGTGCTTTCCCTTATCTTCTCTTTTGGCATCCCATTTTAGTACCAAGTCTCCTGGTTTGAAATCATCTGCCTTGGTGTGTCTGCCAAAAGCCTCTTTGATCTTGTCTTGGCGCAGCTGGGCATTATGGAAATCCTTTTCCCTGGTTTTTTGTACATTGATTAGTTCATCATATCTTCTTCGATTGGCGTCTGTATCCACCTCCTACTCCTGTAACAGCTTCATCATAGGCAATCCCAATGAAGTAGGAAAAATATCCTCTGTACCATAAACAATCTGGAAAGGGGATGTGGCTATGGATCTCTTTGAGGATATTCTGTCAGCCCATAACGTATGGATAATCTTTTTGTTCCAGGCCTTTTTATTCTCTTGCAGCAGTTTTTTGATGATTCTGACTAAGCTTTTATTTCAAGATTCAGCCAATCCATTTCCTTGAGGATAGTAGGACGTAGAATGACCAAGGGTGATATTGTAATCACTGCAGAATTTTCTTGTTTTCTTAGACTTGAAAGTTGTTGCATTGTCTGTTATAATCTTGATCGGGCATCCGAATTTGGACAGAATATTGTCTTCTAAAAAATGGATGATCACATCATCTGTTTCCTGTCTGGTGGGAACTGCCTCAATCCACTTAGTGAAATAATTTGTTGATGTCAAGATCCATTTATGTTGAGCTGAGGATTGCGGGTGTATTTTCCCTATAAAATCAAGTCCCCATTGTCTGAAAGGAGATTCCACCGAAATTGGTTTTAAAGGCATAGACTGCAATTTTCCTTTTCCATCAAAAATATGACATTCATGGAATTTTGAAACCTCTTTATAAACTTTGGGAAAGATGTTAGGCCAATAGAATCCAGCCCTCAAAATCTTATGCAAAGTTGTCTTCCAATAATGATGACCCCCACAATCACCCTTATGGAACTCTCTGATAGTCCTCTCTGCTTCTCCTTCTATCAAACAACTCAATAAAATTCCCCCTGGATCTTTCCAATATAGTGATTCATTCACTATACAAAATTGTGTTGCCTTCAGTTTCAAGAATCTGGCTTTTGTTTTACTAAATCCAGGAGAAACCTGCAAATTTTTCAACACAAAGATGATGTATGCATACCATGCGGAGTCAATAAATTTATGGGATATTTTTGGAGTTGCCTTCTCCTCTTCTGCAACTTCTAACAGGTCCACAATGAAATTTATTCCTAAAAGTTCACAATTTGTCTGTGCCAACAACTTTGTCAGCCCCTATCCTTTGATCAATTTGGTGATTTTGATCTCCAGGTCATATTCTAATAGCACTACTATCCATTTACCCCTCTTTCCTTTAGGATTAGGCTGGGTTAAGATGTCTTTCACTGAGTTGTTGGGTACATAAGCAGTGTTATGGGAATGTAGGATGTAAACTCTAAATTTTTTCAATGCCTTGACTAAAGCATATGCTTTCTTCTCCATTATGTCATACTTCAAAGGAGCATCTCTCAATTTCTTGTTGTAGTATGCTATGGGCTTCTCAAAATTTTGGTCATCTTTCTGGAGTAAGACACCAGCTATTGTGTGTTCTGAGGAAAAAGAGAATAATATGAAATCCTTTTCAAAATTAGGACTAGTCAGTACAGGAGCCTTGGTCAATGCCACCTTGATGTCTTCAAAAGATTTTCTAGCCTCAGGAATCCACTTTATTTCATTTCACTTCTTGAGCATGTTGGTAATATGTTTTATGATTTTAGCTAAATTTGGGATAAACCTTCTCAGAAAATTTACTTTCCCCAGGAAAGATTGTGCCTCCTTTTTGCTTCTGGGTATGCCAATTTTCAAGATCCCCTCAACTCTGTTGGGGTCTACCTTTATTCCTTCTTTTGAAATAATATGACCAAGTAGCTTTCCTTCTTCCATGGAAAATTTTGACTTTTTAGGATTCAATGATATACCAAATTTCCTACATATTTCAAACGCCCTTCTAAGATGCTTGAGGTGTTCTTCATCTGAGGCAGAATACACAGTGATGTCATCTAGTTAGATAACAATGAATTTGTCTTTTTCATTATAAAAATCTATGTCCATATCTCTTTTTAAATGTTTCCCCTACATTCATAAGCCCAAAGGCATATTGGCATACATGAATGTTCCCATGGTGTGGTAAACGTCGTCTTTTCCTAATCGTCAAGGTGCACCATAATTTGATTATATCCAGAGAAGTCACCTAACATCAACATTTTCTGAGAGCCCACCACCTTCTGTAAAATATGATCCATCTTGGGCAGTGGGTAATTTTCCTTTAGAGACACTTTGTTCAGATTCCTTAAATCCACACACAACCTAATTTCTCCACTCTTTTTTCTAACTGGCACCAGATTTGCCACCCATTTGGAAAATCTCAGGGGCACTATGATTTTGGCTTCAAATAGTTTCTTTACTTATTTCTCTATCAAAGGTAACAGCAAAGGGTTTATCCTTCTCAATTTATGTTTGAATGGTTTGTGATCTTCCTTTATTGGGATGACATGTTGGATTATACTGGTGTCATAGAATTTCAGCTCATCATAACTCCATGCAAAAACATCAGGGAATTCTTTCATTAATTTGACACACCTTTTCTTGACTTCAGGGTTGAGTGTTCTGGAGAGCTTAATGATCTTTGGATCTTCTGGAGTCCCAATATTGCAATCTTCCACATCTCCTTCATTTACTGTAATATTTGGGCTTCTGGCCACATCATTGTTATCAAAGAGTCTTTCCAGCGGGACCATACCCTTGGGGATGATGTTTCCCTTTAGCTGAACGATATCTCTGTCTGCAATCTGATTGTCAAAATACCCCTCCTTTGTGAAAGCAGCTTTATCTACCTCCTCCTCACAGTATTCATCGTCAATGTTCAAATCCTCGAATTCATTCTCCATCTTGCGGAAGCTTTCTATCTGTTTGTCATCTTCGAAAACTTGCCAATGCTTTATATTATCTGGTACTGCTGGCCTGTACTTGACCTCAACCTTGTAGCTTTTGTCAGGGAAAATTGGAACTTTGAAAACTGTTGCTGAAGTAGCCAAGGCATCGACAACCTGATTTTGTTCTCTTGGAATTGTTGAATGATTAAATTCTAGAAACTTCTCAAGGAGGTCTAGTACCAGATTCCTATAGGCCCTGAGTCTATGATGTTTTTCTTGGTATATGCCTTTGATTTGATTTATAATTAGCTCAGAGTCTCCGTGTACAAAAATTCTTTTGGCACCCAATTATTTCAAAACTTTTAACCCCAATATTAATGCTTCATATTCTACCATGTTATTTGTGCACTCAAAAACAAGTTTATAAGAACATAATTTTGAATCTCCTTTGGGGTGATTTATCCAAACGGCATCTCCTACTCCCTCTCTGCAGGCTGCCCCATCAAAACTCATCTTCCATATCTAATCTTATGCTTCATCATTCTACTCTGAATTTTCCTCGATCTGGTGATCAGATCTCTCTTTGTTAGCCATGTCAATTTTTTATCCTTTCTCTTCGTAACACAGGTCATTGAAGAAAATGGAAGATCCCAACTCAGTTTCCACAGAGTAGATGGGGTGATTACTTGGCTGTGACTTATTGTTGACCATGTATTTGAGAAAAACTTCTATGAACAACCTTCTATACTGACCAAAAATGGGGATAGTGGCATATGACATGTCCATCTAGAGGGTTCCTTTTAATTTTGCAGCCCAAGATCTTGAGAACAGCATGTCGAATTTGGGAGGGATGTCAGCCACTACTACATCCATGACCATGTTCTTAGCTGGAATTTGTGCCAAAGATACTACCGGATATTTAATAAAACCTAGGAATTTCACCTTCCTGGAATTGAAAGAAAACATGTCTTTGTAAGGCCTAGTGATGTCCAGGTCTAGTTGGTCCATGACCACTTTAGGCATTAGGTTATGCGATGCTCCTTAATCCAACATGGCATTGTGTAGAGTCATATCATGGAATTTCATAAAAACATAGAAAGGAGGAACTTCTTCGTTATCACCATTTTCTTCTACTCTTGGTCCGAATAAGATGGCAAGGTGGTCATACTGTATGTTCAGTGTATCAGAAGCCTGTTCCATATTAAGCATCTTGATGATATGATTTCTATATTCGCTATTCCTGATTAATTCATTAAATGGTATAGAAATTTTGATCTTGGCCATCTCATTTTCAAAATTAAAAGAGGATGAAGTCTTGTCTACCTCTTTGGTGATCGTTTCTTTTCTTGCCTCCAATATTCTCTTCTGGGGTTCTTCTTTCTGCTTTTCTTTGTCCGCAGTACCCTTTGCAACAGAATCCTCCGTAGTAGAGTCCTTTGCAGCTGAATATTTTTTAGGCTGACTTGAAGAAGGTATGTTACTTTGAGCTTCTTTGGTGGGATTTCCCTTTGGAGGGTTTGGAGGTACATTTTGATTTGGAAGGTTATATTTTCTTTGGAATTGCATGATGGCATTTTGCAATCTTATATGGTAATCTTCCCTTTCTACTGACATCCTTTCCTCTTCATCCTGCAAAAATATTTCACTTGCATCCATGAACTGATTGTGTTCTTCTTTAGTCAAAAATACCTATGTTTATTTATCATCACAGCATTTCATGTTGTCTTCAAAATATCCATCATAATTCTCATCTACATAATTATTTTGAAAAGGAGGCCTTATTTGTTGTTCCCCCTGATTTCCTTGATTTCCCTGGTTCACCTGATCT
>SNQJ01S0268543.1:0-11823 GCA_010110895.2 Picea sitchensis
ACGCATTATTATGGAGGAAGGGTCAGCCTAAATAACCATAAGTCTTCAGCACCTGAATAAAACCTTAAGCAATTCCCCTAACCAATCGTCGCCTAGCTCAGAATCTAAACCCTAAGCCTAAGACTTTTCTAGAAAAAAGGAGGGGAAATTTAGTGTGACCTTAACAAATGGAATTTTCAAAAAAAAAACAAAAAAAAAACTCAGACCATTATCCTATCATTATCCATGTCTACTTTATTAAACTATCCTCCATCGCCTTGATCTTCCAGTATCCATCTCCCTTTTACGTGTCCAGTTCACATTGCGAAATCACCATCCCTCCCCTTAATTCCTCATTATTCTTTTTATGTAATACATTTACTTTTCCCATATACATGTTTGCCATCACCTTAATCTCTCATTATATTATGTATATATATTAATGGTGAAATTAAATGATGGATAATGATAATTTACTATGATGAATGCATGCTTATAAATAGAAAAAAAAAAATGAAAATATATATGCATATATTATAAACAAATGGTGGCGTATTACTTAATCTTAAATTTTAGAATAATGAAAATGATAAAGGGATCCTCTTTCCATAAATTATTAATCCCTACCGCCTCTACCATTAATAAAAGTTACGGATGTAAAAATAAAACGGAATTATTAATGAGCGCACATACTCTTGAGTTTAAAAAATATATATATATATAAAAAATAAAAAATAAAAAATAAGAAAATAAAAGGGAAAAGGGGGGAAAACCTAAAAAGAGGGGATTTAGGGTTTGAGAAGAGATAAAAGAAAAGGGGGAGGGGGGAAAGAATGACCCTTTTTTTGAGCTATTGGTATTGTTATGGGACCCTTTTTTTGAGCTATTGGTATTGTTATGCTGCCAGACTAGAGACTGGACGGATTTCTTGTAGGAGTTGGGGATTCTCAGCAGACTTGAGTGGTAGCTCAGCCTTGGAGGCAAGCTGAGAAGCTAGGCTATCATCTGGGTTGTGTGTGGCCCCTTTGTGGCTCGGGGGGCTAAGGGGGAAGGAGAGTACCCCTAGCGTTTGGTTGGGAGGTACCGGTGAGTTCATTGCGGTCGGCAAGCAGGAGCAGGAGCGGCAGGAGCACATGAATCATTGCGGCAAGCAAATAAGGCAAAGGTATGTTCCTGAACTGAGTAGAGTAGAATGAATAGTGATTACTGCTGAGATTATGATTGTATGGATGTAAATTGTCTTTTCCTCGTCCTTAAACTCAGAATATTCACGTTTTCATAATTAGATCAGTTTAGGGTTACTGGTAAATAGTTGGGGTTAGGGTTATTCGTTTTTTTGTGTACGGGAACAGTTTAGGGCTGGTAAATTCATATGGGGCTTAAGGTTATTTCGTTTTATGTTTTATATGGCTCAGTTTATGGAAAAAAAAAAATTATTGTGGGCGTATGCATGTTAACGGGGGTGGCTGGTATCCACCTGAGAAAAATGCTGACATCTCATCGCTCAATGCCATATTTTGTTTTACTTCCATTGAAATGTTTCTTAGATGCGTTAACAGTTAGGGCTTGGGATGTATGCCGACCAATGATGGGATTTGCCTCTGTTGAGGGTTGACCTGGTAGAAAACTTGAACTAGTTCCAATAGTTGCTTAGTTTCAAATCTGTGTTGAGACCTGCTATTTTGGCGTCGCTGTTATATACAGTGAAACTTTTGATAGCCAACTATCCTTCGGCTCTCTGTTCTCATTCTCAGCGTCTTATATCTTCAAGAGACAGTTAAACCCGGTTTCCCTTCCAACTCAGCATTGTTTCTTGAAACCTTTAATAAATTACTACCATCTGATTGACCTCTGATTAAAAATTTCAATTTCGATTGGTCTTGGGTCTACGTCATGAAATCTTTGTATGCGTAAGGTTGGTGACCTGGTAACAGTTTTCTGGAATGCAGAAGTACTTCCTATATACTATGGACTGTGCCTTTTTCCTGGAATAGTGAAGAACTGGTGTGTTTGCCATAAGTTTTTTAATTGTTCATTATCTTAAATCGTTATCATTATGTTATACAAATAATAATGTTCATGTAAATTATTGACCAGCCTTGCGCTAAGATGTAAAATTATTTTTCTCAAGAAATTTATTATTCATATTTCCTTAAGAAAGTTATTATTTTACTCGTTCAGGAAGGTGTATTTAACTCGTCTTAGGCCTGGTTTTACAGCGACTGAGTGAGTGGTTCTTTGAGTTAGATACGTGGTTAATCGGAAAAAAAATTGGTGTGCGTTCGACCGAATGGGCAAACTTGTTTTAGTATTTACATGCCCCGTGTAACCTCTGGACTGCACAGCGAACAACCATCCTTACTCGCCCTCTGCGTGAGAACGCTGTTCACCTCTGTGCATGAGTAATGGGGCCGAATTTATTGCCCTTGGGTCTTGTAAAACGGGACTGAGCTCCATACCCGCGCGCCTTAATCTCAGCCGAGGAACGTCTGCCACAACGAATAAGTGTCGGGTCACTAAATGCCTGTGGTCTATCCGATGCGTCTACAGGGAGGCTAATCATGATTATAGTTTAGCTTCTCATTATTACCTAGAAAGTTGGCCCAGTACCCAGGACATTTCAGCGAACCCTAGATCTCTTTTTATATTTTATTTTTTTTATATATTTTAAGCCGGCAGGTAGTACCTAAAAATAAATGCATATATTTGGATATTCTTCAGCCTAAAACCTAAAATCGTTATTGCACTTAGCTTATTTAGCCGCCTAAGTCCTTAACGATTATTAACCTAGATCATCCTTGAATACAACGTTTTTATTTAGAATGATTCGTAAAATGGTAGGTTTACCATTCTTGGTTAGAAGAATGATTTCCACAAGTATTGGTTAACTTGCAAAGTTCAGTAATTTTTAAATCAAGACAATAATAGCTATCCTTATTAGTAAAGCAGAGCGAGTATTAGAATGTTGTGTTATCCTGATTCATTAGCATGTTATGTTTACGAGGTTGTGTTAGGTAATACTTGTTTAATGTGCAATGATAATAATTGTTAAATTGCGAGGTTAATGATGATGTTGAGTCGAAGGGTTAATATGGGTTAAATTCGCAATGGTAATACTTGTTAAATCGCCATGTTATTAATTGTTTAAATTGAATGCAATTGACAATGCTTGTTAAATATTAATAATGATATTGCTTTAAGTGCAATATGAATATTGGATGAATCATTCTCCGTGTTTTTAATTTAATATTTGTTAAATTTTCAATGATTATACCAGTTATTGGCAAAGTTAATATTAGGCATGATTTTTAGTACTTGTTATATGCTTCCTGTTAATATTGTTTAAATTGATTGCAATTGACAATGCTTGTTTAAATATTAATATTGATATTGCTTAAGTGCACTATGAATATTGGCTGAATTATTCTCCGTGCTTTTAAATTAATATTGTTTAATTTTCAATGATTATACTAGTTATGGGCAATGTTAATATTAGGCATTATTTTAATACTTGTCATGTGCTTACATGTTAATATTTAAATTGAATGCAATTGACAATACTTGCTTAACTAATTAATATTGATATTGGTTTAAGTGCAATGTTAATATTGGCTTAATGGTGATGGTAATACTTGTTAAATTTGCAATAATAATAGTGGTTCTAAATTGCAATGTTAAAGATGACGGTAGAATCGCAATGTCAATTTGGATTAATTGAACGGTTCACGGTTTACCATTATGGTATGATATCGTGTTCGCTTATCGCGATAACAGAAAATTGCAATGTGCTTGTGCTTATTGCTTGTCCCTGATCTAGTGCCTAATGACCTTATAACTAAATAATGGGGGTTGAGATTATTGGTTTTTACCTTAGGACAAGGTCTCTGTAGATTAATTATAATTAATGGAGCAATTGATCCTGATTGATGTCTTCGGGTCTCAATAGGAGTGGGTCGTTACTTGAGTCCTCCTGACTTGCGTCTCCCGTAGAGGTCATGATTGTCCCTGATTTTGTAGTACTTGGTGGTATTGTATCGCGTAGTCTGTTCGTGTTGGGCGGGATATAGACTCCTCTTGTATCTTAGTATTTATGTCTGTGTGTAAATCCGGTGGAAGGAATCCAGTGCCGTATCAAGAGTCTCGGGCTGTTTAAAGGCACAGTTCCACTCTTGCGACACGCTCTGAGCTGTATCAGTAGTCTCGGGCTATTTAAAGGCACAGTTTCCACTACTGCGACTCTACTGTTGGATTCTTTCATTCCGTGACAGTACTGTACCTAACCCCTGGTGTCTTTTTCTGCTTACAACTGCTAGTTGCACGCCTTATGTCTAGGGGCGTTTATTTCTTGTTTTCACTGTGATATGTCTGGTCGTCTTGATTGTGTTCGTCTTACTTGCATCTTGTTGATTCGAGTGGTGACGTAGAGTCGAGGGGGTTGTTTCTTCTACACGCGCGCACACACTTTAAACAAACAAAAAAAAAATTGCACCTGTTTTCGGTGTTGTTGTCGTAACCAGGAGGGGTGTTACAATTCTCCTTACCCTTCCCTATCTTCTTTTCTCGGTTGCACTTCGGGTGAGACTTCTTCTCTCTAGAGAATATGAAAATGCCAACGCTCTAGACTACTCAGTACCCTTTTTTGATAACCTAAGAAGGACCTTGGTTTGATCAACTTTGCGCAAACAAAATGGTTATGTTGCTGAGACCTGCGTCAAAAGGGAACCTGTAGGGATAATTCTTCCAGGGATTCACCGATCTGATATTCACTAGTGATGGGAGAAAAATTGTGATGCCTCCATATGGAAAGAAGTAAAGACGTGAGGAAAATCTGTGAAAGATACACGAGAGGTTGTCTTTTACTCATAAAGGTTGAGTGACTAGTATGAGATATTATGGGTTAAGTTTTCGGAAGAACTATTCCATTGGATAGATAGGCTCCAAGAAGATCTAGAATTCCAAGAATGAGTCAAGAAGACCTATGCTTGGGATACATAAAATATTGTAGCACTTCATCGACTGGATCATCCGGTAGCACGAGTGATCAATTTCTGGGTCAATACAACTCTAGAAGGATACATTATTGAATTGCAGCTGAGAACCATCAATCTTTTTCATGGGAATAAGTAGATTTCAAGAAATATGCAAGGAGAAGACTATTGAGAGAAATCCCCTTGTGGATTAAGGTTTTATTCATAGAGGAGGGGATGTTGACTATTTCCCTGAATGAGATGGCAGCCTAAACACCCTCACTTGGGGTGGGGTGATTTTGGGGTGGAATCATGGCCTAAGAGAGGGGAGAGGGTTCTTTGACAAACCAGGGAGTAGAAATAAATGGACTCAAGGGACGAGTGAGCATTGAAAAGAGCCGCCATAGTTGAGAAGTGGTGGCACGGTAAGATAAAGAAAGTAGTGAAACATTTCGAGAAGTTGCAAAAATAATTCAGACCAAGAGAAATCGAGGAAGGATAGAAGGAAGAGTTGTGAAATATGAGAAGACAATAAAGATTGGTCAGTCAAAGATTAAGTGAGAGAGAAGCGTAGAGAGAAAGAAGTACCTAAGAGGGTGGACAATAAGAAGAAGGTGCAGAAGAATGGGAAAAGAAATCTGCCATGGATCTTGCAGAAGAAAGAGAATATTTAGCCTCGATACCAAGAAAGATCAGAATCTGACTGAAGAGACCGCTCTAGAGGATGAGAACAATACCCCCTAGATCAAAGAAACCTGCCATAAATCCAGTGGCATCAGCCCCGAATCAATCGTACCCCAAGTATCTTATATACCAATGGTAAATGCTATACTACCTTCTTATGTTATTCTTGTTCCATTACAGTCAGTTAGTCAATCATAACCGGTAAGTGTGAATACTGGGAGGATATTGGGATCCCATGGTAGATCACAACCAGGACCATTGGGTTTTATCTTGATAGGAGTAGTAAGATCAACAATGGCTGGTAATGAAGGAGGTTTGATTGCTCGATATCCAAAATTCTAGGGTAAGGGAGACGAGGATGTTGAGCATCATTGGTTCCTATGAAAAGAAATCTGGAGGTCCATAGGGACTCTAGACACAAATAAATTGGTTGAGTTCTAGAATACCTTGAGAGGTCATGCTCTCAAATGGAACATGAAGGATATTGAGCTAGGAGTGCCAGGAGCACAAGGAAAAACGTTCACACTTGGCCAAGTATGGATAAAATTCATAGCGGAGTTTAAGCTACCTTTGTCAGAACAACAAGATTTTTCTGAGTTGCGTGAAATTCAACAGAGGGAAGGTGAATCAGCCTGGGAATATAGTCAGAAGTTTAAATATGTTATAGGGGGGACAGCGCATCCAATTCATGAGGATCATCAAAGAGAATGGTATATCTAGGGATTGCTACCTCTGACATGAATTTCATTAATGCAACAAAGGATAGCCACTTTGACAAATGCCTTGGAAAAATAAATGAAGATTGAATCCATGCAAGGATATCCAAGGATCCTAAGAGTGAACAGACCCCCAACAGATGAAAATTTGGTGCAACTACAAGGACAAATATTGGCACTGACATAAAATATTCAAGAATTGATGATACCCAAACTAGGACAACCGCAAGTCTAGTGTACCAGAAGCTACACATAGGGACATCTGGCAAACGAATGTCCACAGATGAGGGGAATGGGACCTCCTCAAAATCTGATGGGACCCTCACTAGGACCCATGAGAGTAGTTTCACAAGTATCTGTGAATTTACCATTCCATACCCCAACCCCGTATCATGCTTTTCCAGGTAATAAAGCATTGCCATCAGTTGAGTACTATGAGATCTGTCGAATTCATGGGCATGGGCCAAGGTAGTGCCCGATTATTCAGAAGTATTCAATAACATAGAATACTGTACATTGTGATTTGTATGCATCTACCACGCATGATATGAATCAGTGTAGGGAACTAGATGCACTCATCAAGAGACTGGATCGAACATCATTCAGGGTGAATGAAACCCCTCAAGGAATAGGAAGAGGTCATGGAGGTGGAGGTGGAGGAGACTTCATAGGAGAAAGAACCAGGGGAAGAGGACCAGGTAGATGTTACAAATGGGATGAACAAGGTCACATGGCTAGGGATTGTCCTCTTCCGAGGCGTCCATGGTGCTCTCAGTGTAGAACCAATGGGCACACAACTGAAGACTGCCCAAATCTAATTGTGAAATGGGAAGATCGGGTACGTCAACGAGGAGATAATATTATCATCTCAGATATAAATAAGGTGATCAAAGGACAGATACCCAACATTAATATCGTTACTCGAGGAGGAGAAAACACTGACTTAGATGCTGATAATTTTCCTAAGATCTAGAAAGAAACACCTAAAGAGGATAGGTATGACCCTCTGAAATAGAAGCCATTCTTTAAAAATTCAATAGAATTATTCCAGAGTATCCTTGTCCCTGAGATGGAAGAAACCCCCCCCCCACCAAACCTATCATTTATCCTAAGATTGTACAAGTCCCTACTTCACCCCCTACACCTCGAAACACCGTAATCTCGATAAGACAACCTGAGCAGTCACAAAATGTAGTTGACCTTTGGTTTCAGTTATTTTATGATATCCTTGGGAATGACCAGTTGATAGAAAATTTGTGAAATTCCATGTACCTAGTCCTAGGAACTGAAGAATCTCTGAAAACTAGAATAAGGACTACTCTTCCTGAGATTAGATTAGCAGCCCAGATAGATGAGTTTGAGATTGAATATGTTATGTTATATCTAGGATCTAATGTTAACATACTACCTAAAAAGACTTTGGAAGTTTTAGGAAAACCCTAGTTGACATATTCCCCAATCCAGTTAAGAATGGCCAATTGGTATTGTATTTTTCCAATAGGAAGACTAGAGAAAGTGGAGATAGATGTTGCGGGAGTGAAGACTGTAAATTATTTTGAGTTGATCAAAATCATGGGGGGTAAGGACCCCTATGCTACACTACTTGGTATTGATTGGTCCTATGATAATTATGTTTCCATTGACATAAATAGGGATACTATGACATTCGAAGAAGACAGAATCAAAGTAGTTCAGCCCTTGGATCCGTATGTAGGCCCTCGATATATGGAGCCAACAGAAAAAAATATGGAAGGAGAATATTTGGATCAGTTATACGTTGTAACAATAGGAACGAGAGAAGACTGCATAAATCCTACTACTGATGGATTAGTGAGTTGGAGGAGCATACAATCAACGGACAAAGATTCAGAACTAGCAGTTGATAGTTGGAAGTGAGGTTCATATGAAATATTTTCAAGGAGATGCGCAAGTGTCAGAGCATCTAGATGGGTTGGAACTAAGGCCAGATAACATTCGATATACTATGGTACCTCATAAATTGACAGTTTTCTGGTTAGCATGGAAGGAAAGATAGTGGAGGATCAAAGGATTTTAGTTCTCAACTTATCCCTCCATGACACCCCTTCTAGATGGTGGGCTACTCACAAAGTCTTGATCAAGAACTGGGAGGATGTGAAGAAAGATATCTAATATAGATTTCAAGATAAGGAGTGGTTGCAATCAGAGATGTGGATATATTTCCAATTTGTGCAAGTGTTCAATGGACAGTCTGATCCTAAAACACATATTGAACAATACGTGAGACAATGGCAAGTTGAAGAAATGCCATCTCACTTTTGGGTTCAAGTATTTCCCCATTCTCTAGGTCCTATTTTTAAATCTTGGTACATACATGAAGATACCAAAAGGAGGACCAACAACTGGAAACCATTAGCAGACCAATTTTGCAAGGACTTCTCATTTACAAGTACCCTGAGCTTAAGATAGTCCTACAAAGAATTTAAAAATTCCTTTTTACCATTGCTGGTGAGTGGAAATCAGACCGAGTGGTATTTGTAAAGCATATTCAAGTTCTTTAGTCTAACCTTTTCCTAGACATGAACAAGACACCTATAGAATTCTACAAGATTGAGAAGGATTTGGAAAACCCGGATGATTTAGAAGAACTGAGAAACTTAGCCATTAAGGAAATAAAAGGAAGGAGAGAAATCCAGAACACCATACCCAACCAGACTGATATTTCTTATAACCATCCATTGAAGTTGTGAAAAGTCAACATAAGACCTACAAATCAACCCAACATAGCTATGGTAGGAGATTATTGGGATGAGAAAACTAGCCAAGAAATACATAGCATGTTACGGGAGTATGATGACTTATTCCCAAATATATTTTCAAAGATAAAAGGGATTAAAGGAGCGATGGGAGAGATGAAAATTGAACTAAAACCGGGATCAAATCCTATAAGGCATAGACCATATCATCTTAAGCCTAGGGTGAAAGAGAAGGTTAAGAGGGAAATAGAAAAGATGCTTGAACCTAGACTCATTTTTTGAGTTGAAGAAGTAGACTGGGTTATCCCCATATTTATCCAAATAAATAAAGGTACAGAGGACATTAGGGTATGTGTAGACTAAAGAAGCCTCAACTCTACCTATGTGCATGACCCTTTTCCCACACCTTTTACTGACGAGGTGCTAGAACAGGTTGCAGGGAAAGAATCTTACTCATTCATAGATGGATTTTCGGGGTATCAGCAAGTGATAATTATTGAAGAAGACAAAAGGAAGACCACATTCATAACATAATGGGGGTCATTTGCATACAATGTGATGCCCTTGGACCTAAAGAAATCCCCTGCATTTTTTTCTTGGATTGTAACAGAAACCTTCCGAGAATTTATTCACAAATTTATAGAAGTTTATATGGATGATTGATGGTACATTTTATGCTCAAAGAACATGTAGTGTTACTAGGATTGATGTTTGACAGGTGTAGGGAATTGTAGATATCGCTGAACCTCAAAAAGCATATCTTTTGTGTGCCACATGGAAACCTGTTAGGCCACATAGTATGCCGAGAAGGAGTACTGGTAGAACCAGCAAAGTTGTAGTCATTCTGAACATGTCACCACCTATGAGCGCTAAACAATTGCACTCCACGCCGGGGCACATAGGGTAATATAGTAGTTTTATCATAAGGTATGCAAACAATACTACACCCCTAGAAAATCTATTAAAGAAGTCAGAATTGTTCCAGTGGACACCAGAGTGTGATAAAGCGTTTGATATCTTGAAGGAAAATCTAAACAAAACACCTATTTTGATATTTCCAAATTGGGAAAATGAATTTCATGTGCACGTGGATGCATCAGGTATTTCCATGGGAGCCATCTTAGCGCAACCAGGGGGTGGAACCATGGATAATCCCATCTACTTTGCTAGCAGGAAGCTATCACAAGCTGAGCGTAACTATACAACCACATAAAGGGAGGGTTTAACTATGTTTTATGCTCTATAGAAGATTAGACATTACTTGTTAGGCTCTCATTTCAATTTTTTTACTGATCATTTTGCCTTAAAATATCTAGTTAACAATCCTGTCTTGGAAGGAAGAATTTGTCGATGGTTGTTACTATTTCAGAAATTTTCATTTGAGATGATCATCAAACCAAGAAGATGAAACGTGGGCCCTGATCACCTGTCCATATTAGAGTCAGGAGAAAGTGGTGGAGCAGTGGATGATCAGCTCCCATATGCAGACTTGTTCTGGGTTGATGTCGTACCATAATACCTGGAAGACATAGTAGTTTTCTTAGGTACAGGGGCCTGCCCAGAAACGTACTCCACAACTCATAAACTCTATATGCTAGTTCAAGTAGCGGACTATCAATTGATCGTGGGAAATTGTATAAGTTGGACCTAGATAGTATCCTCAGGAGGTGTTTCTTAGACCACGAAATACAGAACATACTGTGAGAGTGCCACAATGGAGTTACAGAAGGCCATGTTGGAGGAAAGACCACTGTGCGAAAATTCCTCCAAGCTGGATTATGGTGGGCCACACTCTTCAAGGATATGAAGGAGTATGCTAGATTTGGTGACATTTGTTAGAGAGTAGGCAAGCCATCACAATGAGATGAATTGCCTCTTCATCCAGTTAGAGCTCTGCAAGAATTTGACAAGTGGGTGATTGACTTTATTGGACCGATCAACCCCACGGTTAAGAACTCAAAGGCCAAGTATATTATTACCACAACTGATTATCTTACACAATGGGCTAAGACAACAATTGTTCAGGATTGTTCGATCGATACTACTGCCAGGTTTATTTTTGAAATCATTATCACTCAGTTTGGATGTTCTAGGAGTCTGACTAGTGATCAGGGTGGTCATTTTATTAGTAGTACAATAGAAAATATTACAACAGAGTTCTTAATCCAACATCATAAAAGTAGCCCCTACCACCCACAATCCAATGGCACAATAGAGGCGTTTAACAATATTCTGGAGAGAGGATTAATGAAGGTTTATTGTGAAAATAGGGAAGATTGGGATGACAGAGTCCCAACAATTTTATGGGCTTACAGGAAAACCATGAAGAAAATACACAAGTATACTCCATTTCAATTAGTTTATGGGAAAGAGTACGTAGTACCTACAGAGTTCATTACCCCGAGTCTATACATTGCATAGATTACAAACATGTCAGAGGATGAATAAGTCACATAGAGGGTTACAAAGTTGCAAGAACTTGATGATACCAGGATTTTAGTAGAATTTCATCAATCAATTGAGAAAGCAAGGTAGAAATCTTGGCACGACAGGAACATTAATACTAAAACATTTGTGCAAGGATATAAGGTCCAACTTTATGACAGTCGATACCAGAAACATCCAGGCAAGTTGTGCATGCATTGGTTGGGACCATTTATAGTTGCAGAGATCCGACCCTCTGGAGAATCAATACTCATGCAACTGGATGGTATACTTCGGCTAGGATGGGTGAATGGAACT
>SNQJ01S0268544.1:0-11823 GCA_010110895.2 Picea sitchensis
GTCAGTTGTCTAGTTGTCTTTTGGTTTGCATGTAGCCGACTCGGGAGAGTCTTTTCCTATATAAGGATGTAATCCGTCTTCGTTTAATAATCAAGAAGTGAGCGTAGCCTCACCGTGTTTGTTTGCCTCGCATATTTTATCTTATTTTCCTTTTTTCTTCTAGTTATTTAATGAAACAAGAATCTCCCATACCCTCACAGAAGAAGAATTCGTATATGAGACCTTGCATTTCAATCCACAGAAAATCTTAAGGAAAAAATGGAGCATGTCCATCTTATGCCTGCTTGCCTTCAGCGATGACTGTACTTCCATCTGTCAGACGATAATCAATGGCTGCAAGTTTTAGTTATCAGGTAACAAAAAATTCTCCTTATATGTCTTATTTAAGTTTGATTTTTATTGCAATGCAAGCTTGGGAATCTTTTTCAGGTATTAAATATCATATCAGATGAATAATGAATGTTTTCTGCGTTTATTTCAAACAAAGCTGGTCTGCTACCGTCAGTTGTGTCTATGAGAGCACTAGTGCTATTCCTGCAAAGTTGTAGTAGAATCTAGCTGCAGGGTAGCATGTATCCATTTAGAAAACAAAGCCTGCATTACTTACAAATTGAAATAATAAAATCAAGATTTTAATTTCAATGTAGTTCAAATTGGTGAATGGCAGCTCCCAGTACAAACTTTTGATGTTACCATTTACCCGTTAAAAGATATTTATACAATCAAACATAACTATCACGGCAAGAACTGAATGTAGTCATATAATCTTAAATTATGTATTTAAATATATTTCAATACACTAAGGAAGTAGTAACCTTCCTCTATTCTCAGTCATTATCACAGTCTGAGATATTACAAATTTGGATCTTGAATCTAGCCACACAACCAAGCGCTAAAATGTTAAATAGAAACGTTGCCACGATGGCATGACATGAATTGAGGTACTTGAATAGTCGAAAAGCAAAGAAGCTGACTTACAGCTAATGTTTTTAAATTGTTTTTTAAATCAATTTTTATCTTTGCTGTACTTTGAGACTTCACCGCCAACCTGAGATATAGTAGCACAATATTTTACTATGTACAGGATCTATTTCCCAATTCCCAATTTTCAGACATTCAAATATGCTTGTAAATCCCACCTAATTCATATGAAGTAACTAAGCACTATAACCAACTTGGAGTGACCTCCATTTCCCAGATGAGATTTGGGTGCACGCCTCCGCAGAAACTTCAGCCATGGTATCCACACTAACTCCGTTGTTACAAATATTTGCTAGAGCACGCATGTGTTTCATTCCGTACTGAGAAAGTGACCCACAGTGGGATTCAAATGTGCGTACCTGTCACATTCAAGCAATATTAACAGCTAGCATTAAGATTTGCATGGGGTAAAATGTGGAAGATACTTTCTGCTCTGTTACTAGGGTTAGGAGTTTATTATCAATTTTACTGTTGATATTTACAAGGAATACGCTGCAAACAATCCTTGAATGGTTCTAATGCACTTGGTCTACAATCTTGTAGGTTGAAGAATAGGGAAGATACATATTACCATCTAACATTAAAATATTACCATTGTTTTAAGGCAGTCCCAATCGTCAACCAAAGGTTGCCCAGATGGTCGCACAGCGTTCAGCACTGCAGTACCCATGTCTGATCCAAATAAAAGCTTTCCAATGAAGTTTATGCTTTTGTCCAAATACAGCCGATGTGACATGGATTCAATCAATTCTTGTTGAGCTTCCAACTTTTCTGTGGAGTCAGGCTTGGATCTTTTATACTGCAAGTAGGGAGGATGTCAATTTCTATTGTTAAGATAGTAACACTTTAATGGTCGAAAATCTTCCCTATCTTTCATTCAATAAGAATAATATAAGCAATGAACCGAGTAACCCCATAGATTATTCTAAATGATTCTAGAGAGATGTTTCATAACAAAGCAAATCATATAAGGGTTGGATTGCCAAAGCAATTGCATATTGTGAAACTTAATTTGATACTTTTCACAATTGAAGAAGCCAGCACAAAATCCTAGAAGAATCTCCACTGTTATAAACTTCTTCAAGTTAGTAATCTTTACTGACCTTTTGCCACAGGTAAAGAAGATCTGCATCCCGTTGATTTATAGCTGCAGCATCCTTCTCTCTGAGATATTGTGGCAAACGATTCTCAAAGATGGCATCAGCATTTGCAGGGTCAAATCCTATATACAAGGACAATGGATCCTCGCTGATAGGTATGTCGCCATATTGCATCACATGGGAACCCATTCCATATGTCTGATGGTTGGATGTCCTTTCCTTCACCTATAAAATGCATGCCCCATCAACGTTAAAGCTGAAAATAACAATAATAATAATACACACACTGGAATAAGTTCAAATATGCAGCTTACTATAAGATAGAGATGAATTCACTATCAAAATTGTATAATTAAATTTTACTTAGTTGAGGTACTCTACATGTACTTTATGGAACTGGATATGTGCCCTTAATTGAAGAATCTAGACCACTGCATAGCACTGGATGTGGGCAGAATCAATAATATTAATTTGATTATGTCTGTGAAAGAAAATATTAGATTAAATGCATGCAGAAAGTGTAACAAATCATAACCTACATATTGCATATGCCATAAATATAATCTATTCTCAAATTTAACTGCCTAACTGCAGCCACAGAAAACAGCAGAATAACACTCAATTTTGGCGGATAAATCTTCCATTATAAAGGCCCAAAATATCCATCTTCAAACAAGTCATAGCAAAGAAGGAACAGCTGAAAGTTGGGCTCTAGAGGCCCTGGTTTTCCATTAGTAACATCCAACTATGGCACTTTATGCTATGATTTATCTACAAGTATGTCGAGGGGATTTGGAATCAGGACAGTGATTGGTTACCTGGAGACCATCCTATGTGTATAATCAAAAAGTACTTTATGACATAACAACTGGAACTATTGCAGTAAACACCACATCTAAAAATTTGTCGGATATCATTCTATAAGTTCATAAGGTCTACTATCACGTATGCAACACACAGAGATAAGGGGCCTTTGAATACACTTACTACTTGATACTGCTGTTTTAAGGTTTCCTTCATCGTATTATGCACTTCGCTGCCAGCAGAAAAGGTAAGTCAGTATACAGACCCCTAGTGAAGTTCTTTCATTGGTGACAATCAATATTGAAATCCAAAAATGTCTCAAAACCACAGCCATACCTGTCTTCCATCCAAGCTACACTATACAGGTCTCCAAGGCAGGTGTCGTATTCAAGAGGAGGAGAGGGTTTCATTCCAGGACAGTAGGTTCCCCAACTGCTTTCTTCTGCATTGGATGCTGTTGTAACATATATATTCATGCCCTCTGGAAGTAAACCCTCAAAAATGCTTCCACTTTCACATGCTTCAACATAAATTACCTGATGCATGAAACAGATTATATCAAATCTTAAAAAGGAATTGGCTGAAATTGTCTAAAACCAAACTTTCAAGGCATTATATGTAGGGTTTCCCTTTTGGAAAAAAACTCTGCATCTAATGTTGGGGTGTTATGTAGTTTATGAGGATGTAGAAAATTGATGGGAACTCAAAAATTTGGTAGTTGTGTGTCTGAAGGTGTAACTATGCGAGAAATACAAAATGATGAAGGGTTGGTACTAGGCACACAATTCTAGCATGAAACCCGGAAATTAAAAAAGCAGAAAGTGAAAATTAGTTTGTGTTGCTTACCATCTGTTTGTAAGTGTCAGCAGCATGTTTCTTCTTCAAGACATCGACAAGATCTTTTGCATAGAGCATATGACCACTAGGCATCCCTGCAACTCATGTCAGGAAACTTGTTAATAGATCTCCAAGAGCACAGAAGAACATTATGTATGAACAATAAACTACAAATTTAACTTTACAATAAAATAACCAACTAGGTGGATTTTTACAAAACTACGAATTGAATTGACCACTCTTCTGAGATTAGATTGAAAGCTATCGATGTCATATACAACCTGGATAAGTTTTAACAAATTTTTCAAAAATGAATTTTGCAAATAAAAAATTCTCTTCAAAATTGTTCTTATGGTTCACCAAATTATTACATTTTGGCTAATGTTTTGCATAGTTTAACAGTAAAATAATTTCCTACTGGTAATTTGGTGTTTTCAAGCCTTGGAAAGATTTCTTGGCTATTAACAACAATATCAATTGTTGAAGTTTTCCTTGGCTTACCCGGACAAACAGGAACGGCCTCCTAGCAAAGCTAGGTCGTAAGACTCTATGTGAGTTGAACTGATAACAAGTCTGAAGTAAAGCTGGCTAGGATGGAACCTCTAGAACAAGACAATCTGAGTCACAACGCAAGTCACATATCACAATAAAAATCATGATTGCTACTCTGCAACGACTTCAGAGCTCAGTAAAATGAAGGTTTGATCACATGGAAGGGGGCTTCCTGATTTCTCATGGCCCGTGTTTCTTATTATTTTTAAGATCTCGAAAATCTAATCCAATCAGACGATGAATTGTCTATGTTTTCGACTCTCGACACATATCATTTTCTTTTAATCTACTAGAAATTAGGGTATAATCATGTGAGCATCTCTCACAAGAAGACGGTTGGAAGCTTCCTTTCCTTAGGTTACTCAGATGAGGGCAAAGAGCTCAAGTAAGCCAAACAGTTAAACACAGCTGCCATTTTCCTAGTGGTTCTTCCTTTTATGCAGGAGCTGACTGATTCATTTTTGTTTCATACGACCCCTTGCTCCTACAACTTTGAAGCTATGTGCCCCTTTAAGCTCCCAATGTAACCACGGCCTAAGGAAGTTCAGAGAGATTTTCCATTGTCTCAATAAAAAAGAGTGATGAAGGAAAAACAGGGGACCTAACACAGTACATGCTAGAGTACATCTTGTGCTATTACTCACCAAGCACTCCTGGTCCTCCATGGTCGGTGTAGTAAATGAAAATATGGTCATTAGGACCACTGTCAACAACCTTCCCACTGCCACCTTTTACAGAGTCCTTATCTCCAAGGATAACAGCAAAGAAGTTATCTACAGTTACTTCCTTACCCGTGTAGTCCTGCATAACATGAAATCACAAAATTAGAACCAAAAAGACAATCTGGCTGTGAACAAAGAAAACAATTGATTGAACTTGTGAAAATGGGCACACACCTTAGGAACGCCTGCATACACATCACTGCCTTCAGGATGGTTGATGATAATCCCTGGTCGAGGATTTACAGGATTGTTGGCTATGTCATCATACATAAACACTACAATATTCTCATCTTTCAGTCCGCCTCTTTTAAGGATTTGATATGCATGGCAAACATCAGCCTGCAAACAAGTGATTCAACACCTAGCAGAGTTATGCTAAATTTATGAGTGACATAAATTGAATGCATCAAAAGTTTACAGTATGGATCGATATATCTTTTTATAATTAGCAGCAATTGGAACCATATTTTTGTATAGAATTATAGATATAAATATGATAGTACAGTTCATTAAACTATCTCTATATGATGAATATCTTTAGATTTATCTACTCTTATAATCGTATTCTTATCCTTACCCTACATGGACATCTCTTCGGAACTTGAAGACCAAATAACAGACAAAGGCATATTTGGTATACATGTCTATCATTATATATTCATAGTTCTAGATCTATACAAACTTTTCTTTTCCATAAGTGCTTCAAGAAACATGTTCTGTAGGGCTGCATAGCAAAGAGTGGCATCTATTCTACCAAAATCATCCACGGAGTGGATCGAGCCTCATCCTATGAAATTCATGCCATCTAGGTGAGGCGGGCAACAAAAAGAATGAAACCTTAGTGATCTGCTTAACACTCCCCCAGCCTCACCAGTGAACATAACCAACCTCACCAGTGAAGCTATGCCTGGGCAACTATTTATCATTATAAATCATATATAGCTAAATGTATCAAAGCAATTCAGATTGAACCGTAGATATATCTAAATAGTGCTGGACATGTGTTTCTAATTGTCTGCACAGAAGTATATGAATTGCTTCATTACCTAACATGTTAGATTTATCCAACCTGTATTATGTAGACCTTATTGGGGACAACCATGCAGGCAGAAAATCACCTGATGTCTGTAGTTTGAATATCCAGCAGATCCAGCGAGGAGAACAGCCCATTGAGTTCCAATATTTTCATCTTCACCCTCTGTCGATAGCCGAATCTTGCTATCAAAATGAAATCTAGACGCATCCACAATCACATGGAATCCCAGAAGGCAAAATAGGAGAAAGAGACTCACAGAGAACATGACAGGACTCATCTCAACTACCCTTCAAAGAATCGGTCTTCTCTACCTACAATTCAAAATTTCTTTTGCATCTTGAAGAGAACATGAAGACTAAATTTATAGAAATTTCCTCCCCAATATGCAGAAGGATAAGATTTAATAACCTTAAGGTAATTGTCCAAAAAGAGGTAAAAACAGCATCTTAGAGGACCTACGGGAAGTCCCTATACCGATTTGATCTTTTGGTTACAGGTCCATTCCATGCATAAGAGAATCAGAGGGGTGGCAAACTACGAGAATCACTGGACTGTTGCCGCAATCATGAACTGGTAATCCCCTTTTAAAATCTTAATTATTTTGTGAGTTTTGATGGGATACCGTAAGATTCCAACCTGTCAAGATTCTATCAGCTCCGTCATTTGTTAGATTCCTGGTCACATCCTTCATTTGTTAGATTCAAACCATCACGCAAGGATAAATTTCGCAAGAGTAGAATAACAATGATCGTGTGGAATAAAATGCTTACCTTATTGTTATAACAACCAATTTTAGATGGGTAAAGTTTTTAAGGCTTTTTCTAAATGTTTTATTTTTTTTAATCTGGTAATGTAAATTTGGATAAAATTATTATTTTATTGATTAAATTACATTTCTAAATACATAAATAAATTCAAAATAGGTTAAAAAAAAATAAAACATATAAACTACTACTTTAAAAATTTAAAATATAAACAAATTTGACTAAATTATAAATTTTTTTAATACATATATTAAAATAATTTTTTTAATTTTAATATCTACTTACATTTTCATTCATAATTCTATTTTTCAATATTATATTTAAATCATGTGATTATTAAATGCTTACGTTATTGTTTTAACAACTAAGTTTTTAGATGGATACAGTTTTTTTTAAAGATATGGGCAAGTTTGACTAAATTGAAAATTTTTGTTTTCAGATTTCTGTGGTGAGTAGTTTCGAGATTAATTGCCGGATAATCCACAGTTGGTGTCATTTTTGTCATCGACGTTTCGAATCCGATATGGGCAAGTTTGACTAAATTGAAAATTATTTTTAATATATATATTTTATATAAAAAGATTTTTTTAATTTTAAGATTTAACTTACATTATATATATATTTTATATAAAAAAAAATTTTAATTTTAAGATTTACTTACATTTTCACTCATCGGGCTATTTTCAATATTATATTTAAATCATGTTATTGTCAATTCCGTTTATCATGCTATTTTTCAATATTATATTTAAATCATGTTATTTTCAATATTATATTTAATAAATGTATCTATCTATGTTCACTGCTTTTTTATATCACTAATATAAAATTTAAACATTTAATGTTAAGTTTTGTTTTATTCATTGGATTGGGGAATCTACAAAATCTATAGCGATCCAGTTTTCAGATTTAAAATTAATGGATTATCATTTTCATAATAATCATATTATGAAGATTCTCCAGTTTAGATGTTAAAGGCACAGATGTTAAAGGCACTTTTCCTATGAAAATTGAGCTTAGGCTAGTAATAGATTACCACTTATACACAAAAGCTACTTGTAACACAAAATTTGTTTTATAAAAATTGAGCCTAGGTCATTAATTGGTTACCACTTATACTGATACATATAGAAAGATAACAAATAATTTGTTTTACTATTAATTTGATTGATGTTAGATGTCATTAATTATTTTTTGTAAGTAAAATAATTTAATATTAATAAAAATATAATTTTATTATTTTCATAAAATAAATATTGCTAAAATAAGAATTAGTTCTTATCAGTTTTGTAGGAGTTGGTCAATTCCTAGAATTCTGTGAGAAGAGTTGAAGATGAAACACGCTCTCTTAGAATGTCTCACATATACTAAAATAAGAAGAAAGTAAACACTGCTAAAATAAGGACTAATTCTTATGAGCTCTATAGTGAAAGTGGGGGTTGGTCAATTTCCAAAAAGCCCTTAGAGGGTTGAAGATGAAAAACAATTTCTTAGAATGTTTGACATATACAGAGATTAGATCTCAATTTCAAAAGATTTGTTATGCTACCAAACTTCATGACCTTTTAAATCAACAAAACTATGATGATCTTGGAACACTTCTCTTAATGTTTTTTTAGTACAAAAATAAAATTCTAAAGAATTCCAAGTAATTCCTTACCTTCTTAAGGTCTCATAGACCAATTCAATCTCAATGAATGGTCATAATCATTGTGAAAATCAAACTAAGAACTTGCACAATGTGTAAGATTTTCAACAATATCTTAATATCAATGACACTAATCAATTAAACTAACCCCTAAAATTGTTCAACTTTTAATCTTATATTTAAGTTTTAATATTTAATTACACATTTACATCATCAAATTTAAATATTAATTTAATTACATACTTTATTTAATTTTTAATTAAAATTTTAACAAATTCTAAATATATTTTTTTTCATCATCAAATTTAAATATTAATTTAATTACATACTTTATTTAATTTTTAATTAAAAATTTAACAAATTCTAAATATATTTTTTTTCTCTTTCTTTTTATCCATATTCTAAATTAAAATTGATAAAATTTCAAATACTAATTCATTGCATTATATCTTGATTGGACACAAATATCTACTACAGAACTTCCAATAATAATGAAATTGCAGATATTTTCTGTAACATCAAGTTGAATGCACTAATTCTGATGACCCTACGACATTATTAAAGATCCCATTAATGGTTAAAGGGTGTATACAACTAGTTGATGGCGACTCATTGCTCAAAGTATCCAATAAAATCGAGAGTGGAGCATCTCTTTTGTATTGATTAATTGACACGGAAGGTTGCGTATCACTCTTAAATTTTGACCATCATTGACATGAACATGTTGTTGTATGTTTCCTTCACGCTTTTATATTGATTTTGTGAAGTTAAAGTTTACTTGTTCTATTTAATTTAGATAATCGGAATGGTGTATGAATTTAGTCTATAGAATCATTTTATAAGTTTAATATTGTATTATATAATATTATTTTATAAATTTATATATTATTTTATTTTGTTAATTGGATTTAGTTTAGGTAATTGAGAGGAATGTTTGTTAATTTATGTACCTTAGTTCAATTCTTGCACGGTTTCATATAAAAACTTTTTCTTAATTTAATATTTTATTTTTCATTCAGTGCATCCATCATTTTTTTTGGCTTTGCTATCTTATCACCCATATCCATAGGTTTTCAATTGTTATGTTGTTGGATATTGTGGCTACCATGATAGAGTGTTAGAGTTGGAGACAATGAACTACTACTATCTTCACATCCTTGTACTTGTTCTTGACTCTTTAAGACAAAAAATTGTTTGAATTCGTTAGTGATTTCATGACAGTGAATTTGAAGGCATGCACTACCTTATCATATATTTTATTGAAGTATCAATAGAGTGGACACTTATTGTCATAATATCAACCCAACAAACGAAGGATTTCTTGAGATAGTGTTTCGACATAAGGGAATTGTCCAAACTTGAGTTAGGGAGTGCCCCTTGGGATAGAGGTTCCACCCCGATGGGTTTCGGGATGTCTTGGTCCTTTCTAGTCATAAGTTTCTTGCTAGGCGCTAGCTTGCGGGCTGTTGGCACTAGCCTAGAAGTTATAGTGCTAGCCAATCAGATTTGAACCTAATCTCGATAAATTATCAACTCCTCTAGATCTTAAAAAAATATGATTAAACCTATTGAGTTAGAGAATGGAAGACAAAGAAAATGGTTAAGCATATTGATGAGATATTAGTTGAAGAATATAAACGTTGATGATAGATATTTATTCCAACTTGAATAATGTAGAGTGGTTGAAATGTGTGAGAGAGATTTCTTATAAACAAAGTTCCACCTTTATTGTGCATGCTCTCAACGTATAAGTGATATTTGTAATGGTGAGAATATTACTCTTATTTAATCTTCCACATCCTCAATGCTTGGAAAAAATAAGTACCTTTTACTTATTCTATATATTTATTATGTTATTAGTCTATGCTCTTTGGGCAGCAGGGACTTATAGTAATCGATTTTTCATGGTTGTATTATTACGGCACGGAAACCAAACAACTTAACCAAAGTTTTAATAGTTTCATGCACATTTCTGTCACACACCCACTACCATAATCAACTTTTTTCATTGATTTCTGCAGAATCAAAGCCCCCGAATTACCTACGGAGGCCTAGCGCAAGCTAGCTCTTTCTCTCTCTTCGTTCCCATGTGATCGCAGGTCATGATCACAGGTCAAATAATCGTGGTGCCTCTTTGTATTTCGCGCCTCGACACTACAGTGATGTCGAATCGTTCGACTCTGCAACTGTCGAACCCCGGCAGGGTTAGCAACTGGCCAATAGGGACGAATCCCTATAGGGTTAGAAGATGGCCAATAGGAACGACCCTGTCGCGCAGTTGAGTGGAGTACAGGTGGCGAGAGGGGAAACACGACACGGTGGGTGGCATGACACGAGACAGGTCCCACTTCACACGCCACACCATTCTGGACCCCCCCCCATTAAAGGCAGAATGGCAAGGGGGGTCCAGAATTTTCCTGAATGTCATTGATCAAGGCGAATTGATCCTGACCGTTCCCGAGTTGCACGTTCGATTCCAGACCCCCCCTCACCGCTAAAGGCAGAACAACAAGGGGGCTCCGGAATGAAGCCTCAGTCATAGATCTGGGCGGGTGGACTTTGGCCATTCAGATCTGCTCGCCACTTACCCTAAGGCGCATTCGCGCCCCGGCTTAAAGTTGACGTCTCTTCCCCACATCTGACGACCATTATAGACCCTAAGATCCTCCGAAGGAATCTCGTCCGTTCATCGGGACTTCACCACATGCTAACATCTCGATATTTATAAGTCGGGATTTATCAAGGCGAGAGCCCGACCTCTTGTCAACGGAACTCCCGAATCCACGATTCTCGATTTCCCGAGACGGGTAATCTCTCGACACGTAGCCTCCCGAAATCAGTCAGTCTACGACTGCTCCGGGGTTTTCACCATGGAACATCCCGATCTCTCGTCATCAGAACTCCCGAGTTCCTAATTCCCGATTTCCCGAAATGGGAAATCTCACAACACGTGGCCTCCTTTAATCGGATGATCCAAATCTATTTCGGGGTTTCTACCATGGAAGGCCCCGATATTTCGTCACCAGAACTCCCGATTTCCCGAAATGGGTAATCTCTCGACACGTAGCCTCCAGAAATCGGTCGGTTTATGACTGCTCTGGGGTTTCCACCATGGAACATCCCGATCTCTTGTCATCAGAACTCTCGAGTTCCCGATTCCTGATTTCCCGAAATGGGAAATCTCACGATACGTGGGCTCCTTTAATCAGACAACCCAAATCCATTTCAGGGCTTTTGCCCTTATTCACTGGGGGTTTAACCCTCGGGTATCTCCTGACAGATCCAACGGCTATTGGGTTTTCCAGCCGAGATCTTACGGCTCGGACGGGTTCCTAACTTGTGCATTCTCCCCTGACTTCCTGGACGAGGAAAAATCAAC
>SNQJ01S0268546.1:0-11823 GCA_010110895.2 Picea sitchensis
AGTTGAAGATCGAAGACAGAATAGAGACCATCCTCGAGGTCAAAAGGGTTTTGACCAAGAGAGGATTAATGCTACAATTGGAAGAAAAGGTTCAGATCATGGGCCAGGGGGTACAAAGGTTCTTCAATAAGATTGATGCTCTCCAAAAGAAAGGTCTACCTGGTTTGAAGGTTATTAATGATAAACTGGTGACACTTCCGGATTACAAGAAGAGATTGGATGAGGTGTCCAAGGATAGTTCAAAGTTTGCAGGCATACAAGGGAGCATCACCGGCAANATATTCCTCACTAAGCCCACATTCGCCAAGTATACGGAAATGGACAAAGTATATCGAAGACTGCTCAAAGCCACTGTGCCTAGTCATCTCAGATGGGAGGAACTCTGCGATCTGCTCAATTAGCAGATGAGCTATCCAGATCCAGTCACCAGTCCAGTCAGATGAGGTCATGCGAAGGCTTCATCAACGGTCTACCCAAAAATCCGCGTGCAGTTGCACCAAGTCATCAAGCAGTTTGATTAGTTAAATCAGTTAGGCTAAAAATATAATTAGCACGTCCTGATCAGTTATGACCGGAACGTTTGTAATTTGAGTTATAAATACTTCACCTTTCGAAGTATTGGGGGTTGTTGATCTTCACACCCTGACGCTACCAGACTGTAACATTTTTGAAGAGATCTGGCATTAATAAAAAGGAGGCACTTTTACAAGATTCTTGCGTGTGTTCACTGGTGATGTTTATTCTCTAAGTTGAATGTTATTCTTGCTTCGTGATCATATTGTTTTTCTGAAACTAATCTTTAAGAGTAACGAATGTTTCAGGATTTATCTTAGATACCCAATTTCTGACTCGAAATATTTTAGTGTTTATCTTCTGGTGTGTTCAATTAAGGAATTCTTAACTGCTTCTTAGTTGAATTTATCTTTCTCATCTTTTCTTCTGTCCATCATTTAAGCTACTAAAGGATCCAGTGAGTATATTATCTCACCCTGTGGAAGTCTTCCTTCACATTTCTAGTTGTATTTCATATTTTATTTAAACACAGACCCCATAGCCCAATGGATGTGTAGACTGTTTCAACCAATTCATAAAAAACCTTTACAACAAAACCGACCTATATCTTTACCTAGCTTAATATCTAAAATTGAAAACATAGCTAAATCATATAGAGAGATCCCTCTCTGAAGCTAGAAGGGCTAGATCCCAGCTTTAAAAGTGGTTGGATAAAGTTACCTTTGTATATTTCTTCTTTTTCAACCTCTAGGAAATTTACCAAGTGCTAACACCATCATCGGTCGATCCCACTCTTCCCTTGATGGATGAAATAGATATCGCTCAGGTCTTTCTTGTTACTACATATTCTTCTAGACAAGGGGGCATTTCACCCATTCCAAAAAAAAACCCTTCGAGTAATTTGGTTATTTCCATTGATTGGAATAGACTAACGGGACCTCGTATTCCTTCCTACATGCCTTTAGAAATCATTTTGTAATTTTTTGATATAAACATATGTCACTCTATCGTAGACGAAGGTGCTTCTGTTAGTATTTTGTCCTCAAATGCTTGGAAAGATCCTTGTTCCCCTCAGCTTGTGTCATTGACTTAGAATCTGTTGAATTTTAATAAAAGAGCCAGTGAATCTTTATGGATCCTTCCTCTATTCCATGTTACCATAGAAGGGAAAATGGTCCATATTGACATGATGGTAGTCCAAGGCCCCCTTTGATTTTAATTTTCTCCTCGGACGAGACAATGTATACGCTATGGAAGTTGTTGTGTCCACACTTTTTCGAGTGGCGTCTTTCCCTCGTAATAGAAAAATTGTGACCATCAACCAAATTTCATTCATTGGAACTCATATAACAAACAACCATCTAAATTCCCTTAGTGTTCCTTACATGCAAGCGATATCCACCTTGCCACTGGTTAATTATATGGAAACATGTCCCATGCATTCAAATCCGAATGAGAAGGATCACCTCTCTGTATGATCACCTTGTTTAGAGATATGATAGTTGACATCGTAAACCACTCGCTAGGGACCTTGTGTTGGGTTGTTATATTCTTTGCAGTGAAATTTGAGGTGGATCGAATGGCAGTTGAAGTCGAAGTTCGAGGTGGTTCGACTGGGTAAAGACGAAGTCGAGATGGATCAACAACAAGTCGAAGGTCGAGGTTATTCAACCATGTAAAGTCGTCGTCGAAGGTCAAGGTGGTTAGACATGGTAAAGACATCAACAAAAAATCGAAGAGGTCGACAAAAGGGCATGTGGTGACAGACTAATACCGAATGAAGTTCGACTAGTAGTTGACGGTAATCTGACTTGGTAGTCGACTGTAACAAAATCGTGATGTTCATGGGATTTGTAACCAATGATCTGCATGTATTTGTAACCATTTTTGGGCACCTTTTCGTTAGGTTTTTTCCTACTGTAAAGCCTATAAAGAAATAATGTTTTAACTCTGTAAAAAGGATAATCAATGAATCTTGAATCTTTAGATGATGAATGGATAATCACCAAGAGTTTGTAATTTAGAGGTTGTTGGTGATGCATATATAAGTCAGATTGGATACATGGTTGTTCTTGTGTAATAAAGAGGGTATGATGACGATTGTGTCTTAGTTATATACCAATGTTAGACATGTAACCTTTTATTCTAAATGAATAAGACAACAAGGAAAAGAACACTCAATGAATGCTAGTTTTCTCGGTTTGGATTTCCAGGGTAAAATATCTGTGTACTTTGTGATTGTTGTTTCATTTACTTTCTTGATTAAATCTTTCTTCCTCTCTTCTGATAGGTTTAGTGTGGAATTTTGTATCATTTCCTAACATGTGGTATAATAGATTGGCTTAACAAATTTGGATCTTAGCTAAACCCTAGGTTAAGTAAGAGTCGTAAGTATGAAATATTTAAAGATTTTGTTAAATATTATGTTAAAGAATGGTGAACATCTCCAGAATAGAGATCGAAACATTCAATGGCCATAATTTTGAGCTTTGGAAGCTTAAAATTGAACATATCCTTGTAGATCGAGAATAATGGACAACAGTCTGTCTAGGTACCATGTCGATAGGTATGTCTACGGAAGAATGGGAGAAACTCGAGAGAAGAGAAAAGAGTATGATTCGAATTTTTCTTGCAGATTCGGTGATGTTGAATGTCTCAAGTGAAGATTCAGCCAAGAAGCTATGGGACAAGTTGGGAAGCTTCTACTAATAGAAATCCCTGACAAAAAAGTTGTTTATCGGAAAGAAACTATATCTTGTGAGAATGAGTGATGGAAGTTCAGTGACCGATCATTTAAATGCATTTAATACCATTATAGGCCAGTTTTCTTCTGTGGACATTAAAATCATTGAGGAGGAGAAGTGTATTATTCTATTATGTTATTCTCCAGACTCCTGGGATAGCTTAGTTGTGGATATAGGGAGTAATACAACGACATTAGCTCTAGAAGATGTGGTTGCATCTCTATTTCCAGAAGAAATGAGAAGAAACAACATGGAAGGATTGACCAAAGATGCTTTAGTAGTGTGAGTTTGATTAATTGACAGAGATAAATGAAAATTCTTTGGTAGAAAGTTTTAGTCGAACGGTGGATCTAAATCCCTGGTTCAGTCGAAAAGAATATGTTGGAAATGCGGTAAATCTAGGAATTACAAAAAGGACTGCAATTCGAAGGTGATGGAATTTAGTACAAGATCCGATGAGAAGCAGTCGACTAAGCGAAAGATGAGTCCAGATAAGGGAGGCGATGTGTACCTAGAATCGACCAGTACACAATCATATCAAGATGTTTGGTTGATCGAATTAGGAGCATCCTATCTTATGACACCACATATAGAATGGGTCTATGAATATGAACGATATGAAGGAGGAGATTTTTTCTTGGGGGAGGACTCGACAACCAAAATTTTTGGGCATGGAAGAGTTCGACTGATACTACATGATGGGAGGAGTAGAACCCTTCCAGATGTCCTACACATTTTGGGTTTGACAAGAAACTTGATAAATGTTAGTAAGATGAGTTATGTTGGCATGCACACTCTATTTTAGAAGGATTTGTGCAAATTGGTCAGAAGTGTGATGGTCTTAATGAAATGAGTTTGGATTGGAACCCTATACAAGTTGTTAGGGAGTGTCGACTCGACTTGATGAAACAACATCGTTATTCCTGAAGTCGACTTGACTTCGACTCGAATCAATATGATTCGATTCAAACCGACTCGACAAGTCATCGTAAAGTCGACCCGACCATTCTATGGCACAAGAGGATGGGACACATTGAAGAAAAAGGACTTTGAACTATGCATAACAAAGGTATGGTCAAATAATTTCCTGAATGTAATTTAGAAGTTTACTTTTGTGAACATTGTATATATGGAAAACAAAGTCAGGTGAGGTTCCCATCTTGAGTGACAAGGGAAACTAAGATTCTAGAGTTGGTTCATAGTGATGTTTTTGGTCCTATTATAGTGGCTTCACTTGGTGGATCCCTATATTATGTCTCATGTCAGACACCCAACCCCCCTAAGTACCTTTTAGGAGATGGGGTATTACATTTTTTTTCTTCTTCTAACGATCTCAAATATTCTCTATCATAGCTCCATCATCTTCTGCTCATAAAGAGATTTCCAACAATGGTAGTTTCACTCACAACTGGAATTTATATCGAAGATTAGGGCCTTCCAAAATTCTTGGGGTTTTTGTTTTTTGGCCTCTATACCACTAACATGTAGAGTTCACGTGACACCTCATCACACTTTCCATATGACATGGCAACAACATTTCACCTGTAAATCCTACCACGAGGATATTCTGATCCATGTAGGCCTATCATTGTCATTGCTCAGACTCTCTGGAAGTACCCTCGTCCCTCACCTCCGACGGATGTAGTATCGAATAATACTCCCTTTCGATGCCATCTTTTCGGAGCTAGAATGACTTTAGCAGTTTCACTGCTCTAAAATCAAGGTATCGAAGAATATTCCCCTGTCCTTGATGGATGGACATAGATGCAAGTCACAATCTCCTGACAGATGGTTTAGATCTATTCGGGGTCTAATTTTCTCCAGCCTCGTTTGATCACACTCAACTCATCCACTGGTGGGTGAGTGATACATGTGGCTCTAAATTCCCTTTACCTACCTTGCTGGCATGCCACGTCAGCCATGATGTTAAGAATGCCTTTCTTGAATTAGGTGGGACTCACGGTAGATCGATGGCTATCATGCCATCTGTCCATACTCCAACCTACGGTCGATATATTCCCTCTATCAGACTCGCACTCCCAAGTCATCAAAGAATTACTCTGAATCCTTCAAAGTCGTACTTTGAAAATAGTCAACATTGGGCCATCTCAACTCACATTCAATCCAGTCACCTAATCAACTATTGACACGTGTATTCACACTGCCACTCCCAGCTAGCTCTCACCCTTCTAACTTGCTAAGTGGGACCTGTAATGATCAATAATTTAGGATTCATCCCTCCCACTTCCCAATCTATGGTTCACACTGGCTCGACTTCGGGGTCTTTCCTTCAAGGTTATTCTCACAACACATGAGATTTCCTTCCGAAGGCCTCACTCCGAAAGGTTTATGTTAGCACTGAGAGTCACCCTCAGATTGATAGAGGATAATATCAGTACCCATTTGACTTGAATGATTAAAAAAATCAATACTTGGTGGATTAGCAAGAAAAGAGTAAAAGGGATGGCATCCGACTTCTTGCAAATACATTCCATTGGGCATGGAGTCATAACATTCTACAAATCACATGAAATCAGGCTGCCTACCACAAAAAAGGCTTATGCAAAGATGGATAGAAGAATACAAGGTAAACAAAAAGAAGAATATCCACATAACAGATATCCTTTCTGTAATATAGATTAAAGAGTGCTTGAACAATAATCTATGATTAACAAGCAATTACCACAAATCATTTGCAACTCATTAATCCATTAACCAAAGGAAGCTTTTGATCTTCAAAATCTGTAAATATTACTCAATCAAGATGATAAGAAAGAATGGAAACAAGAGAAAAACAATCTGGTATCACAACTTTCATGAATCTCTAATGACAAAAATTTCCTACAACACATGCCCTCGGGCTTACAAATGAGCAACTCAACTGCTCCTCTAACTCTCTCCTCTCTTGGATTATGAATCCAACCCTTTTCTCATAAAAAAAACCTTTCATTTATAGTGAATAATGTCTATCTAACCTAAAGAGTTAGAAACCAAGGATTTACATAGGATCCTCCTCCATTTAGGAGTCTTGTTACAAAAGATTCCAACAAAAGCCTAACAAAATCCTATTTTTCAAGATCTTGCCTATTGTGACAAATGCATCTTGAAGCATGTCATATTGATTGATTTGGAGATGGAAAACATATCCCTCATATCAAACTAACTCCTAGGAGACCATTCAAACCTTCCTTCACAACTGACATCCTTCCCATAGCTCGAATTGGTCGGACTGTTAGAGTTCACAGTGTCTGTGACAACATGCGCTGCAAACTTTCCTGTAGGTGATGTTTTTATCTTTTCTCAAAAAATACGAACTGGGTCGGGCATATATTTTGTCAGCAAGTAAAAAATATCATGTTCTTCCTCCACATAAAATTTCACAGGAACCCAGATGGTAATTCAAAAGTTATGAGAAAAAAAGTCCTTTGTTGTGTGCTAATTTCTTAAAAACTGTCAAAAATACTAGTTCGCGGCGCCAGCGCTGCAAACTTTCCTGCAAAATCCTATTTTATTTTTTCAAAGCTTCAACACCTAAAAAATTATGTCAGGAGTCCAGACATGCTTCAAAAATTCATTATCTTGATATATAATCGTTTAAGGATGAATTTTAAAGGATGCAAAAGATGAAAGTTTCAGCAGTCCTAGAACAAAGTGTTTGCAACACAGTTTGCAACGCCATTATGAAAACCAGCCAAAACCCCTTTCTCAACCATCAACATGATGAAAACTCTCATGGAGTACCAGGTGGATCTAGGCTTGATGCTGACATATTTGAATTAGCACAGAGGTGTCTGCAAGTTGTCCAACCTCCAACTCTCTCCTTCAGCCAGTACGCAGTGAAGTTTGTAGCGCCTAATTCAAACAAGATTTGCATGCTTTGAGAAGACTGTTAGGATGTCCAAAGACCCAATCCTGATTTTTTTTTAAAAATAGGCTCTGAAAACAATGAAATCCCTTAGCATGACAAAAAGGTAATGATGGCAGTGAATGAATGGAGCACTTGAGTATGTTGTGAACTCTCCTAGTGAGTTGGCAGCACATACAATTGTCTTTAACTTAACATTTAAATAGATGGATGATGACAAAGAGAACCTTTTATACAACTGAGAGGTGACATGTCATGGTAATGATGTAAGGATCAAAGGTGTGACGCAAAAACAAAACCCAAAGTGGCTCCTTTTTACCCCTACAATTCTATGTACTAACAATTTGTTTCAGAGTCTCTTGTTCGAAGTCTCTCCGACGACGTTCGAAGGATCTCTTCAAGGTGGTGACTCTGAACAACCCACCAATCAATGGTCATGATATCCTCATATCAATGATTTTTTTTCTCCATTGACCAACACAAGGTTTACAGAATCATAACTGTCCGCTCTAAGAACTTAGCCATTTTTCGAATTTTGCAAGACTTCGATTTTTGACTTTAGAGAACTCAAGATGATTATGTGACCATTACAAACCGTCAAACTTAGGTTAAATCCTTGCATGATTTGTAGGTTCTCCACACAGGGAAGATTAAACATCACAACATAGTTCATCTTACAACATTCTTATTATTTATTACATTAAAAAATATGGAAATCATAAACTCGGTATGATTTTTATTATCTTCTCAGATTAAAATTTTACCTAATCTGTATGCAGATTTGGATTATTGGAATTCAACATCTGTTAAGAACGACCGACCACTACGCTTCCCTTCTTCAAACTCCATGAAAATTTTGGGAGAAAGTGTTCTGTTATAAAATCCATGAACATTTGGGACAAAGAAAGTGTTCTGGTATAGGGAAAGGCGAGATCATAGCATAGAGGGAAAGGGAGGAATAGTGGATAAAATTTGCAGCAAGCGACACCATGTTGTTCTAGTTCCTTTTCCTACTCAAAGCCACATAAATCCCATGATGAAGGTGGCCTTGAAGCGTGTGGAGGAGGGATTCCTTATCAGTTTTTTGAACACATAGTACAACCACTCTCACATAGCAGAGGCTAACAAGACCAATTTGAGTAACCATGTGATCCTCTCTTTCGTCGTCCCCGATGGCCTTCCTTCCACCGATTCTCACACTGACATTACCAAGATGTGTGATGTCACAGAAAACATGATTGTCTCATTTCTTGACAACCTCATTCACCAAATCAAAGAGGAGGATAACGTGGAACATAAAGTACTATATAGAAGTATAGAATTCTCCCTTTTTTTAACACAGTACTCTAAACATTCTACCTTTTGGTTGTATTATGGCAACTTTTTTTGTTTGATTTTCCCCGAAATCCTGTGATGACTGGTTGGATCTGTAGATTTGAGTGGCTAAGTTTGTATAATATGAGTTCTTCAGGGGTTTTTCAACAAGATGAATCCATTTATGCATTCATAAATAAGATGTAAACAACAGAAAATAATGATTTTGTCCAAATTTATATCGCCAGATTCGGACCAAAAACCCAAAAGTTAGAACGTTTAACCAACGTATTTTTTTAACTTTGTTTCCACTTTTACTTATTCATTCAATATTTTATGCATTTCAATTTGTGTTTCGATATTATATTTGGATTATGGATAGATGCAAGGCAGTTACCTTCCAGTGATCAAAGTGGGACATGAGTTGACAACAATGAAGAAATGAGACTTACCTGATTCTTTGTCGAAAGAAGATCATTTTTTCTATGGCAGATCTTGTTAGAGATAATGCCTCAATATGATGCATCCTAAATTTTAGGGATTAGATTGGGTTAGATGGAGGTTATTGAGATATTCTCTCAACATCTCCCTCCAAGAGTGGAATAAGTTGGATCTCACTCCAACTATATATACCTTATGTATCTACGTTTATGATGTGTAATACATTCTATTATTGTGAGTTAATTGTGCAATGGCTTCTGTCTCAATTTCCAAGTTGGTTTCAGAGCTTGGCTGGGCTTAATCCCTCACGGGAGTACCCAGGAAAATTTGAGAGAGATGATAGTAGATTCCCCGTAAATATGTTTGTTTGTCCATCAATGTGTGAGAATAGATTGTTGTTATTATTTTTCTGTGTTGTTTTGTATAACTATTTATGTGTTCCACAGGCCACTGAGAAAGAGAGAATGTGTTTTACCTATAGAAAATATTACTGTGTTGATGAAGGAAGAGTGCTAACCTGTGTGTATTGGAGGAGCCACCTAAGAGTTGTTGCTGGTCAAATTGTAGCTGCTGCGAATAATCAAACATCGTGATTTTATGTAGTCCATTAAGGACATCGAAGTGACTCTGAGTGGAGGAGATAAAGTCTGTGGTGAGTCAGTTTAAAGTAGATATGCGATACAGAAGCAATTATTCACAAATTTATGGTGTGTGGAGTGCAGATTCGTGAAAGAAGATAAAGATAGAGAAGCAGTGAAGGAAACACATCTGCAATTCTGGGAAATTATGAAGTCATTGCCTTTGATATCCAGGTTCACTAGAGTTTCCTTCCAAAAGAACAACGGGATACAAATTATATATTGGTGATTGTCTATATCCACTCACAAATCTGTTATAACCCTAAATTGCACCATACATGCTTACCTGGCATCAGGCCATCTCAGATCCCTTCTTTGCCAAAGCACTATTGAACAACTCTTTAAAAAACCTCTTTTATAAGGGCCAACGCACCCTACTCTATTACTACACGCATGTATGCGCTAACTGACCTAAAAAACCCCGCGTGGACCGACAAAAGCATGAAAAAAGGAAAGTTTCCAATGGAACACACAGCTCTGGGTGAGTTAACTGAAACTCTCGGCCATGCATGGCCGAGGGTTCACCAAATACCTAGCTTCTTCTAACCTATAAAAGAAGGGCTAGGGGTCCCATTTGGAAGAGGAAAAATATAGCAAAGAAACTCTGCCCATTTGCATATTCCCATTGTCCCAACCCTTTAGCCATCCTTGTGCCAGAAGAGATACTAAGCAAAGAAGTTGGAGGACAGTTGAAGAGGAGCACAGGATCAGGTTAGCAGAGCGGTGGCTAGTCTCAAATTTTTGTAAGTTGACTCATTCAAAGTAATAAATAAAATGCTTTTCCCGTCCCAATTCATGAGTTATTCATAGTTTGTTAAGTACATGTTTGAATCTCTAACCCGTTAGTCTATAGGTAAGATGCATGCGTAGTTGTTACTTGTCTTATATGCAGGTAAGCTTTGAAAGGAGAATTGCAAACAAGTAATCAAGTGAGACAAGGGATCAACATCGAACGCCTGGAACAAGGTAGGTTAATCTGGCCATGTATTTACTAAAAATAAATGGGATTTAAGTCTGGGGACGAAGGTAGAAAGTAGATTTTTTCTTGGTCATATCTGCATGCAAATCATAACCCTATTTTCTAGTCCGTAAGGAGATTTTCCTCACAACAAAATTCACGACCGTACTAGGGAGATCTCTAGGATTCCTAGGAATTTTATTTGTTTTGGGTAGTTTTTATTGGTTTTTCTTGCCTGTTTCTTTTTTAGTTTCTGCAAAGTCTGAGCTAGCAGAGAGTTTGGTTTACCATACCAGCTTTCTGTGTTATTTTCTTGACTGTGTTTGTCGGGACCCACATAGGTACACGCAGACTGCATAAGGTCTGCGTGCATGTACCTGCGCCCTACTCTCTTACAACCCGCGTGCAAATGCTAGCTGAGGAAGTAGCAGTAGCATGTAGAGTCCAGAGAATTTTTGAGGGAGACATCCTCTTGCCTGTCGGAATCAGGCATTCTCAGGGGTTTTCTAGGATTCTTTCTAAGTCTTGCTTGTTTGCAGTCTTGTCTTAGATTGGTTTGTTTTACAAATTTTTTCCTTACATTGTTTGTTTTTTCTGTTAAAATGAGTGTCCAAGCCTTCAAGGGATCCTGGTTATCAATACCAGTGATCTCTTCCTGGTTTGGGTTGTCTGTTGTTATTTTTTCTCAGAGTTTAGAGATACACGCATCCTGTACAAGGTCAGCCTGCGTGTACATGCCCTCTGTCTCTATACAGCTCACATTCAAACGCTTGGTGTTGGATCAACAGTAGCGTGCTTGTACAGGATAATTTTTGTTGAGGGTAAGGCAATCATCCTTTACCTTGATGAGAGTTATACCTCTTAGGTGTTTGAATCTCTGTCTTAGCAGTCAATAGCTTAGGATTAATCTTACCCTTAGCTTGCTTTTTCACATTTAAAAGTTGTCATAAAAAATAAATTTTTAGGGTTTTTAGATAAGTGTGAGAGTCATTTTGTTAAGAACCAAACATTAATATAGCATAGAAAAACCTCAGGAAAAGTACTCAACACCTTGAAAAAGTGATAATTTCAAATAATAAGCCTCTTCGAGGGGGCAACCTCCTTTTACCCCATTTAAATGTTCAAGTACCAGATGATCCAAAATGAAAATGTCTCCTTGGTATATATAAGAGACTAGGAGGTATAATTACAACTAATGGCCTAAAGTCGACATAAATAAAATAACATTGCTAATATAATATGCCCCAATTAAGGGGTAATGAGCCAATATTAGGGCTTAACATGCCCCTCCCCTTGAGACAAGTGTTGTCCACAACGCTTGAGTAACTCTGGATGCTTCTGTATAAAAGA